>OMLF01015604.1:3477-38365 GCA_900302615.1 Holocentrus rufus
GTATAAGCGCTGGGTGATGTTATGTGCGTCCTTTGCACACGCGCGCGTACACCCAGGGAAATATAGGCTCTATGTTGTTCTCTCTCTCTCTCTCTCTCTCTCTCTCATACATACACACACACACACGCACACGCACACGCACACACACACACTTACTCTCAGACGGGTAGGAGGGCTGCATGTCGATCTTGTGCACCTCCTTGGCGTAGTACTCCTCCTCGCTGCGCTGCCGTTCGCACGTCGCCGCCCGCTCGTTCGCCTTCTCCTGCAGCAGGTCCCGGGTGCTGTTGTAGATGGCGATGATGTCCCGGGACACCTCGTCCGGCTCGGGGAAATCCTCCGGGGGGCTGGTGAGCTTCAGTTTGCTCAGGATCTGCCCCCGGATGGCCTCGATGCGCTTCTTCATGAACTGATCCATGTCCAGGGTGCTGCATGTGGACAAACCGAGCGCCACGGTGGCTAAATCCAAAGTGAGGAGAAGGCTGAGAATGTACAGGTTCATCTTCCACGGGAGCTTCTCGAAGCCTCGGCGAAAAAAAATCAAGAAACAGCAAAATTGAATTGACACAAAGTTGGCCAGGGGTTGGGGGATTTAAATACCGCGGGGTAAACGCATTTCGTGGGGAAATATCAAAACGGTTCAAAAGTGGAGAGCATTTACGCGCATGAGCGAGTTTCACCACCCCCCAAAAAAGTTGTTTGAAAATATTTTATGTTCCCAGTTTCAGTAAAGTATCTTTGAGTTGCACCTGAAAATCCATTCAACTGTCTCGATGCAGAAAAAAATCCGTTATTCGGTCAGAGCGGACCGCAGCGATCTACTCCCGGCTGATAAACGC
Organism: Holocentrus rufus; assembly: GCA_900302615.1. NCBI lineage: Eukaryota > Metazoa > Chordata > Actinopteri > Holocentriformes > Holocentridae > Holocentrus > Holocentrus rufus. Next base: position 4,317 of record OMLF01015604.1, read on the forward strand.
ACACCAAGAGTGCGTAAAGGCGCTGCAGAATGTCACCAAAGCTGGACAGGCGGCCATTAAAAATATATATTTTTTAAATGTCTTAATGAAAACAATAAGGTAAAAAGCATCTATCGCCAAATGGACGCGCAGCCGTGTAGCCTGCGGGACTGAGCACACCTCCACCGCATCAGAGCGCTCGCAGCTCTCCAACTGGTGGCCGGTATACTACCGCACTTCACCCGACACCAGCCTGGGCTCTCGAATGTCCGTCGGTGTGAAACTTCAGGGTCTTGATAAGCGATTCATTGCTTTTTATTTATATCCCAGCAGTTCACGAACCTGTTAACAAAAACATTCACACACAAACAAAAGGCAAAAATCGTTCCTGGCGCTCGCAACGCGCAAGGTGCGAACTTTTCAATCGTGGCTGGTGCGTTTTCGGTGCTTTCTAGCGAGAAAAAAATCCATACAAAACTGTGATTTTACGTTGAAAATAATGTTCCTTTAAATTGTAGGTGGTAAAATAACAAACCGTGGATTCCCTTCAGTCACTGCAGATCGTTTTTACGCGTCTTCCCTCACCCCATCTAGTTGGGGCACGGCTTGTCTTTACGCGTGCCAAGCGGACAGCTTCAGCCGTTTGTAGCAGATTTATAAGGCACTACCGTTACCACGTGCTCCCTCCTGCTTCAAACCGAGGTTGTGGTCATCACTTGCAGACCAGGAGACCCCTTCAATTCCACGTTACGAGACGATTTATTGTAAATATGAGTGCTCAGTGTGCCCATTGGGACAGCGCTACAACGGGTAATGGCCCACTGGCCCCTTGCGCGCCATGACGCAGGGTCCTAGAGCCGGCCGGAACCAAGGCTTCAATACGGTTTATCCAGTTCCGAGGGAAACTTGGTGTCTCACGTCTCTGTTTTTGCCAATTGCTTTTCCTTGAAGTGCAGCGTGATTCATTCCCAGCAGATTAGAAGCAGAGATTAACTTTTTTTATGACAATCGAATGATCAGACAAACATCAGGAAATTACACTGAGTGTAACATCGTAACACGCTGTGCTTATTATGCAATGTTCTGATAATAATTATCACGTACTCACAGTGCTTGAGTGAGTTTATGATGGATTACAATGCCTTAGAAGCGCCACTTACAGCAAAGCGTTCACAGGTTTTCATTTTCTGACATCTTGGAGCCATATCAGTAACTTTGCTCTAAATGTTCATAAAGTAAATAACTAAACATTCAGTATGATCTACTGTTTATGTTGGTTGGTTGTACAGTATTATCCTTCATTTGCTCTATTCTTATCTAGGCTATATCTTCCTCTGCTGCAACAAGCCATAGAAATCATTACAGTTTCAATCTAAAATTAGCATTCTCTCATAATAAGTTGGTCAAGGACAAACACTGCACTGTAGACATAAGGTACAGCATGCATGATAAATATATTGCGTTCACATGTTTTCCATAATGCAAGCCAAATAAAAAACAAATAGAAAGTTGAGATCAGCCACTGTGCATGATTACATTGTGTTTAGTGTTTCGGTACTTTCATAGATTTCATAAATATAGTCCTGAAAAGTCATGGTCCAATCAGCCAAATGTAAATAAGAATAGCTTCCCGAGCAATTGCAAACCTCTGACCAGATGTATGTGATAACACACAGCCTCAGTGTGTCAGCACGGCAAGCTTCTCCATATAGGGATCAATGCATTCAGAAAACAAAGCAAAGTCAAGGACAAAATCAAAATTCATTTCAGCCTGTCTCTCTCTCAGAAAAGAGAAGTTGATAGCGCACAATGCAACAATTTCAGATAAGACCCCATACTAAGTGGTCTATTTCAAAGTTAGATGCTATTTTGGGCAACAGTGGAGTAGTGGTACAAATGGTTAAAAAAAAAAAAAAGTACAAGGACAAAATTCTAACATACATTCAGCAGAGTGTGTTACTTTAAGGCCATGAGAGCCATTCAATTTCATATTACAGGAAGCCATTCCATTGAAGCATGGGATTGTGAGATAAAGATACAAAAATGAAACACTCCAAAGACAAAATTATAATTGGAGTATTTTCCATTTAGTGTGAAAAGAATGATCAAATGTCATTGTAAAAAATGATGCAAAACAGGTGATCTCTCAATCTACATTTATTCTTGTTACACTGGATTTATCCATTCTGGACTAAGTTTAATAGGATGGGTATAAAAGCATGCAACTAGCCCCCCACTCATCCAATGGAATGAATCAATCGTAAACCTGTTTGAAAATACGATGGCTGAAAATCAAGAGCAGGTGGGGTAAGGCGTCTTTCACATCAAACTGAATGGCAGCCCATCCGATGTCGGACAGAGTCTCCGATCACCCCGACAGACTTCATCTGATTTGTGTGGAAAGTATATGGGTCGCACTGACATGCTTTCCTGTTGGACTCCATGCAGGCTGGGTCAGCAGATCAGAACCATTTCTAGGCAGGGACACAGCAGGAGGGACCAAGGGACTGAAAACGTGCGACGCCTCTCCATCCACCTGCCTGTCCATGATTGGATCATCTCAAATATCCCCAGACGGGACAGGCCCCCCACCCCTTGCCTCCTCTCTATCTACTCCCACAGTGCCTTGTGTGTGCCAGGTTGATTTACGTTGAAGAAAATCCCACTTTTTTTTCCAGTATTTGCCAAGGCCTTTAGCCTGCCCTCCTTGCCCCTAGCCAAGCCAAGCCAGCCATTCATCAGCAGTGACAGGCTCTCAGAAACTCTCTCAACATCCAACCGGCTGGTGTAAACCAGATGTTGTCACTAAATCAGTACCCACACAGACAGATGTGAGGCCAGCAGAGGTAGGTGTGTGTGTGTGTGTGTTATGCTACACATCGACCACCTGTTACGTGCCATAGAGCACGTATTTTATATTTTGCAAGCACCTGAGCAGACTGTATATGAATGTATTTATAATATTATTTCAGTGCACCTGCATCCATGAGCTTACAGTATTTCTGTGACCAACTTGCTAAGTAACTCTGTTCAGTTTTGCCAGACAGATCAGCCAATGGAACAGCTGAGAGACACAGGCATATTTATGAGGTTCATACTAGGGTGTGACCAGTATGAGCTCGATATTGACATTTTATTAAAAGTCATCCAGTCAGTGCTCTCTGCCTCTGACATGATGGATTACTACACTCTATGGGAAGCCCTTTACCTGAATTCTAATAAGACATTTTGATCAAGTATGCATTTATTGATTATTCTTGTTATTTTGAATAGAGAGCTGTAGCATCCTATGATGAAAATCAAACTCTGGGGGAAAACACTGAATATCAGCATGGAAATAAAGCTTAATATTGAATTCAGCACAAAAAAAATGACTGACTAATAAACATAGCTACCAACACCTGATCTGGCTCACTTTTGCTGAGGATTTTTCAGTTCTACTGGATTCAATGGATGATCCAAAAGTCACTATTTGCACCTCAGGACAGCCCTCAGATCCACGTTAGTCTGAGCGAGGGAGGAGCCACACAAAAGAGCCAGAGAGCGAAGAAAGTGTCAGAAAGAGAAAGAGTAGAGAGGCTCGAGGCAGTAAATGAGGCGACAGAGCGGCCCATTCTCCGGGCTGTGTCAACAGGGCCAGGATAAAGGCCGGCATACCAGAGTGTCAGGCCGCGGTGTTGCCATGACAGACGAGCGGCCAGCATGGTGCAGACAGGTCTGCCACGCTGCCACTGCCACTCTCCTCCCTGCCGATAACGCTCCCTGCAAATATTTCCACTGGGCCGTGTCGCCGCTGCTGGCAAGGGCCAGACGCAGGGAGACGGAAGGGAGCGAAATGAGCGAAAGGGAGAAAGTCGCGGAGCTGTCAGCGCCACGTCACCTTGCCCTGACGGGGCACCGGCAGGCTGAGGGGGGTGGGGTGGATGTGGGAGGGTTGGGGGCGTATGGGATGATAACTAGGCCACTGTCACACTGGCTGACCTCTTGTTTGGCACATACATTTATGGCCAGGCTGCTCTAAATAAACCCATAACATACATATTAACAGCACTCGGTACTGACTGATGGGATATAGCCTGCAGAATGACCACAGAGCAGAATGACAAGATACTTCAACTGGCTGTTTAATCAGACAGATAAGCTTTGTTACAAATATTCCTATTTACAGGGTCAAGAGAAAAAACTTCAGCACGGGTCATTTGATAGCCAAAGAGTTTGGAACAAGCTGGGAGCAGAAAGAAACATCCATCCATGATGGGCAGGTAGGACCTCAATATAGACGACCTCTGGTTCCTCTGGAGCTCCAGGCATGAGGAAAGCCTTTACAAAGAACATAGTCCACACCTTAAATTCTTTTCATCTGATTTGAGGATTTTGGACGAGGGTCTAATGTCGTAGAAAATGTGTAGTCATACGCGTATCAGGACATTACAATAATATCGTTTCCACAATCCTCAAAGACCTGGGAATTACCAAACTCCTCTCCAGATGTGTGAAGGACCCCTGCAGAGAAAAGGGGAACTGTTCATCTTGTTCTCCCTATCACAGGGATCTGGGACAGTCTTTGTTCCTCGCACTGATCCCCAAGGCACTTCTGCCCTCACAGCACTGTAGCGTGGGTTGGGTGACATGTATACACTTCATAATGTGTAGGTGGTATCAGTCTGAATCGCTGTCCTCCACACCGCCTTGCGTCTCTGGTCCGCCGTCCTCTCCGTCGCTCTCTTTGTCCCAGTCTTTCATTGAGGCTCCCATCATGAAGTCGTCTCTGAGGACACTCCAGGCAGGCTTCTCCTCCGCCGCTGCAGCCTGAACACACGGAAAATAAGACTCAGCACAACAGCGGAGATGAAATGTTGAAGATTCATAAAGGCTTCAAGTGCTGACATTATCTTCAGGACAGTTTAGGTGCAGCTGTTGGCAGTTCTAGCCAGCGGTCTGAGCTCCTGTTCACAGCTCATAGCTCCTAAAAGGCAACAGTGCCACCATGTGAGCATACAACAAACTCACACTTTGACAAGTGCCTCAAAAGGGTATTTGTCCTGTTTGATTTTATTTACCTTTACACATTTTTCATATTGAGTGTGGCAGGTTATTTTTGCTCAGTGCAGCAGTGAGTCCATCAGCCAAAAACTTAAATTGGTATGTAAAGTAATATCTATGAATGATGGGTTAAAATATATATATATATTCCCTCCCTATATATATTTATACACCTGAGATGGTGCTATTCTAATGTGACCTTAAAATAGGCAAACATTGGAAACATTGCACAGATCATCACTCAAAACCTGTTCTTGAATCATTAGGAGCCTAAGTACATTTGGCACACAATCCACCAAGCTCTAATTTCAAGAAAATCTAGACTTTTGTAACTGCTTTGCTTGACAGGAAACGTGGTTCTTCATTACCTCTTTAAATTAAGGCTGATTAGAAGCTCTGAAGCCTCAATGAGAAAAAGACCCTAAAGCACAGTATTTGTCAGATGATAATTTTGATTGTGGAAACAATTCCTGAAAACCTAGTTGATTGCCGTAATCAATAACTTCAGGGTGCCAGAAGCTGGAAAATTATAGTATGACAAAGGAATAATAAGCAAAAACATACAAAAGTTGAGATTAGAGCGACTTGATGGATCAATTGTGCACTGAATATCAGCAGATCCCAATAATTAATAACATATCATGAGTGATGTTTTAGGATAAAATAGCAGTGGTAAAATGGCAGATAATGACACATGCATCATGCATCACCCGTTTAGAACAGCATCTTACAGATAGAAGAGCATTTGTTTGATAGAACAGCATCTTACAGATAGAGAACAGCATTTTACAGATAGAAGAGCATCTGTTTGATAGAACTGCATCTTAGATGAAGTTTAGCATCATGTTCTCTCAATACAACAGCAGAGGGCTCTACTCAGCCTCTAGTTGAGTATTAGTGAGATTGGAGGCTTTCAAATCTGTTGTCTGTTTTATTGAGATCATGGTGCCTTTACTCTGATAATCAGTTTGTTTGGAGAGGTTGGAACAAGCATCTTGAACTCTGTTTCAGACCAAACAAGTGAACTATGATCCGCTTGAAAAGTCACAACTTGGTCCAGTTCCAAGTGAACAACGGCACGGGTTGTTACAAGCGAGAACATAATCTAACTTGCTGTAGGAATGCACATGCATTGTGGGTTGAAAGCAGATGTTGTCACCTGCAGCTGCTGGCCAAAAAGAGATGCTAGTGCAGCCAAAAAGTGTCAGGGACAAATGTGAGATAACAATGAGGACCAAAGAAAGCAAACTACAGGTCAACGCCCCTGAAGAATTTTTCATTCTTATGATAAATTCTGCATGGTTCATCATCTCATGTGGTTTTCCACCACAGACACACGTCTACAAAGACTCTTGCACTACCAAAAACCTGCCATGACTATTGAGCACAATTTAATCATGAATGACATCAGTATGCAACTTACAATCTCCTTTTCCCTCTTGACAGCGACCATGCTGCCACCTTCTGACCCCCTCAGGACATCGATGAATTCTTTCTTGGAAACTGAAGAGAGGATCTTGGCTTTCTTCCTCTCCGAGCCGCCAACATCCTTCACCTTCTCATTTATGGTTTTCTGGTGTTTCCTGACAGCGTTGAACAGCTGCACAACCCCTCTGATGAGGACACAGAATGAAATGCAGGCATTACAAATTGAACTTGTTTCTGAGACCATATGACAAAGCATGGTGGAAAATATGTTTATATACCTGGTAGCAATTCTCTGCAGGTTCCTTTCAGTTTCCCGGTCCTTTACTACATCAGGTTTCTCTCTGCACATCATCTCCCATGTTCGCTTCTTGTCAATCTGTTGTTCAGAGGCAAATGGGTGATGCATGATGTTCTGTCTTGTATTGGTAAAGGCAACAAACCTCATAGAACATGCCTCAAGACTTTTGCTGAATCTCTAACATCTACTGGTGAATTTGGCATCCAGCCTTTATTACAATGAGAGGCAAATTTATTCAGATCTACATACATGTATGTATTGTTTGCAGGGACCAGATGAGGTAGGGGATTAAGAGGGACACGAAGGTCCCATTATCGTACAAGACAGACAGATTAGGTAATATCAAAGCTCTGTCAAATAACCTGCATCCCGTCTTTTGATCTTTTTCCTACCTGTTTCTTTTTCTCCAGCTGCTCCTGCTTCTCCTTCTCCTTGATCTTGTCCAGCTCTTTGTTTTTCAGCAGTATGGTGGGTTTATTTTCTGGGGTTTTCTTGCCCAGAATTTTAGCCATGGCCTCTGCCCACCCAGCGTTGGGGTTACTATCTTCTCCGTCAGCTTCATCCTCCGCCTCCTCCCCTTCACTCGCTCCATTAATGTCTCCATTGTTTTCTTCTCCATCACTTCCTTGGTTATCAGACCCTTCTTCGTCACTTCCCTGATCAGAGTCACCCTCTTCATTGCTGTCATCATACTGAGGCTCGGAACTGTCTCCTAGGTGATTCAGACAAATTAAAATGATTGAAAATGAACTCACAAGGCTTGCAGCATAACTACTGCACTTCACCAAGCTGTTACCAGCTTCCCCTGGGTTTATCTGTAAGAGGTCTAACAATGTCACATTTATTTTAGCAAGAGTATTCAACATTTATCCACAAGCTAACGTTCCAAACATGAAACATTAACTTGACCAATGAGTCTTACTGCCTAAGAATATTACTTCCTAAATATAAATACCGTCTTCACACTAGAGAGCGGACCTCTTGCTCCTAAACTAACTAATTTACCTTCGCCAGATTAGGCTGTAAGTGCTCCTTCCTTTCTATGTCAACGAGTGCCATGAATACCTAAATGTCAAACTTCTTTTAGAGACAATAACAGACTTTATCATGCACTGTAGCTAGCTACATATAACATTAGCTAACGTCGTACTGCTTCTCAGCTTAGCATACAGAGTTATACAGCTACACTACGTGTGGAACAAAGGAGGTATCTATATAAAGACCACGGATAAAACATTTTGAACGTTTTTCACTCAAGGACAACAATGTAGAATGTGTATTGTTTACCTAAAACCTCAGCAGAACTCTCCACATGTGTCCTCGCTACAGCTGCCATCTTGGAGTGACATCAAAATGGTTCCGCCGAGCGCGACTGCCAAGCTGCGGAAGTTCCGCATCCTTCGCTTGCGTCTAACAGGCAGACTAGTAAACATTACACTCACCTAACATCATGCCCTTAGCCTTCATACAGCCCAGAATGATTCGGTTTAGTTAGTTTAATTTAGTTTAGTTTAAATATAAGACTCTGAGGAGGAGAGACTGGCAGAAAGACAGCTGTTTGCTTGCTTTTCATCCTAATAGCATATCCTTACATTTGCAACCATATAGGCTATATAAAAGGATAGTGCAAATGTATATATGTGTGTGTGTGTATACATACATACATACATACATATACATATATACATATATACATATATACATGTATATATATATATATATATATATATATTACACCTAACTCATAGGAAGGACAAAATGTGGAGACCACACATGATTCTTTAAACTAAAATAAATGTATTTAAGTAAGCAAAAGGAATAACTACTAAACACATCAGCTGCATCAGTAGTGTGTGTAATGTGTGATCCACCCACCCAGGTGTAAGCCATTACTCCTAACAAGCCACTCCCAGGAAAATAATTAAAACGCCTTTATTTAACTATTTTACAACCAACTTGCCTCTTTTCCCATGCCTACTTCAGGTTTTCTTTTTTTCCATACACAATGTTCTTTGAAAATTGTTTTAAAGAGAGACCCTTTTCTTTCAGTTTCTCTTCCACCATGCCACACCCTAAATGGATTTATTAACACTTCGATTCTTGTGATAATTTTTACCCCCCAAAGTCCAACAGGCAGCCAGTTATCATGGGTGAGTTACTGACTGATACTTCAGGAGGGAGTGGGGGATAGAACAGAGCCTCACATTTATTGACACATACTTCTTCTGTTTCCCACAGAGGCGTTGACAACACTGGGTGTGCTATTGAAATCGTCTGTTGCAAGTTTTTTCCTGAACCTGGCTGCAGATAAAGCATTGGAGGTGGTGGAGGTAACCTGGCATCCTATTGTCAGGGTCACAGGACTTAGTGTCTCTTGGGTTGTTTCGGACTTGGACTGGACTTCCTGTCCGTTGCATGTGGAATTGCAGTGAGATCTGGTGGTGCAATGATGGATGTGAAGAGACAGCCTGCTCTCTTCACCAGACAATATAACCAGTATTTGGAATTGGAGGAACACTCCTTGGATCAACCTTAATAACTCTTGTGGCATTGGGACTGAGAGGTCTCTTCCTCAAGGGGTTGATTCTCAGCCTCACCTTAGTCTTCATAAGCCAGCAGCAAAAGCAAATAAAAGCCACTGCAACGGAGATTGATATTATATTTATGGAATGTGTTCTGAGGGTAGCATTGCATGGTTTAGGGTTAGGGTTAGAGGCTTAGGTGAAGGAAAGCATGAAATTTAGAATCCACCTTTTAGTTCTGATGCATTGGTCAAGGAACCTACAGAATATTGCTAGCCCTCGCCCAAATCAACAATGTATGGCATTGTTTTCTACTGAGTGAGTTTCTTTTGCAGCAGCAAAAGACTGAGGGATCCATCCCAATGAGTGGTGGAGCTAGAAGATATAAGGGGGTGTCAATTGGCCCAAGTGCCGGTTCATACAATTCAAATTACAAACGATAAGAGATTTTCATGCAAGAGGTGAGAACAAACATCTCTATATACAACAACTTGCTATAATACAAAGATTCTTTGACACTAGAATATCTCTCTTCATCCAATACACAATATTATTTCCTTGAAGCTGTAGTGTCATTCAGTAATACAGATCTGATGGAGAGATTAAAATTAGGGTTATTGTGTATTGTGTAGGATGAGACTGAAAATGTTGAACCAATAATGTGTCTGGTTCACCCCTCTCAATACAGTACAGATGTTGCTTCAACCACATTCGCAAGCTGTTACCTGTGTCCCCCATGTACAATAGGAGGCAGAGCCTGCAAGCGAGACAATATTTTTGTGGTTTCCAGCATGAAATGTCCCTTAATTGGGTTGGCTTTCTGGCTGTATGGGTTGCTTATGAATTTGATGCCCTTGGCCCCAGATGCCCCCACTGTGCATCTGGGGCCGCCACCTGTCCTTTTACAAAGAGAGAACATTCATATCTGTCCCTGTAGCTGTGATCCTATACAATCTACTGTATATGTGGACACACCACACCTAAGATTTCATGCTCTGATTGAACGGTGTACCAGAGGGGAGGTTGGACTGCTCTGGGCCTCGCCAGAGCTTCTGGGGTTTCTCTGGGATCTGTGGTCCAGATTCCAGATTCTATTTGGCAGTATGCAGTGCTGGCATATGGAGTGGGCACCGGGGCATTTTGCAAAGATTAATTCTCATTCTCTAATTTAGTAGTGTCTGTGGTTTTGACATTTGCTCCAGAGCTGGCGAACAACGCACAGTCTGCAAGCCAAAATGAAAATATGGTGATTTTCTTGCTGGAGGCTGGAGTGAGTTTTGCAACTCTTGGTGTGATGATGATGGGGGTGATGGTGCTGGGTGCTGCTGTACTCCTCACTAATGAAGTTGGTGTTAACAATATTTCTTTCCAAAACAGTCAAACTTTGTGTGTTGAATTTGTTTCAATGCCTTATGTTTTATGCATTTCTTGTTGTAAGCGTTAGTTAGCAAGCATGTATGGAGCAAAGAAACATTAAATATATCTTGATCTTTTTGTGTGCCCTGATAGCAGGGTTAAGAAGTATATTTTGTAAGAACTCATAATTCAGAAGAAGGAAATCCAAGTTCAGGAAATCTAGCATCTTTCCATTTATGAACACAAATTTTAACTTAGCAAGTAAAACTAAAACTGATAGTGTTGTTGTCTATTGCATTTTGTGACTTTGTGTTGTCTTTGTTTTTTTTTGTTTTTTTACTAACCTTGTAATAGCTTAATGTACTTGTACTTATATTTATTTACAATATGTTTAATGTTGTTTTTCTGTAACATTTAAGTTGTTGTTGGTGCTTCTTTGGTCTCTTGGCAATAAGATGGCAATGAGATGCCCAATGTCAGTGAGAATTACCTTATTACCTAATAATCTGATTCCCGATAAAACAAAGGTTAAATACAAAAAATAAAATAAAATAAAATAAATTATGAAAATGCTCAAATGAGATTTATTTGGCAAGGTTTCTCCAAATGTCTAGTTGCTCCATTTGATTTCAGGGGATCCAGCTAAAGTGAAAGGATCTGGCAGCACACAGATTCTTAGCTCCTAGTTATTATGGGAAAGGAAAAGTCTCATCAGCCTATTATCACAACACTGGGCAATTAAAATTGCTACATATGTCTACATATGTCTACATTTGTCTAAATGTCTAAATTCTTTATTGATTATTGCTGATTGAAATAACTGTCACTGATTATGATGATTTGAAAAAAAACAAACAAAAACGTTAGCATATGTGACCATACACCTTGAGAGTATGACTCAGTATCTAATTCTTTTGTAAAGAATAATTCATCAGCCTGCCCCAAACCACTTCTCTCTCAGTTTGGCGTAACAGAGTGATTGACGGGTTGGGATTGGCAGGGCGGGACAAGAAGGAGTTGGGACTGATGACAGTTAGCAAAGGAACGCTGCTACACGTGACACACTGAATAACATTGGTGCACAGATCTTGGAGATTATTGTGGGATCACCTGAAAGGACGATAGAATCTGGAGAAACAGGTAGCAGGTGTGACCAGTCAGGGCTCCTGTTTAAAAGAGCCCATTCCACCATCTTTCAGTGATACTTAGCACCTGCACTACCTGAGGAGTCACTTGGGACTGGATTGGATTTATTTATTCCAGTGGAGAAGGAGTCTGCAGTCCTTTTCCTTCGACAGAATAACATGGCACGTTCAAAGCTGGGTAAAGTCATCTCCACTTTCTAATACCTTGCGTTTACATTCATCTGCAATATGTGTATGAACGACTGATTGGTTATGATGTGAAGTGGGCTGTGTGTCAATGCTTTGCTTATGATCCAAGATGCAAAAACTGGCCATAAATGTTTTTACTTCTTTTGTAAGTATGTTTAATGTGCTTTGCCACATAATTATTTTCATAAATCATTAGACATGAAAGAGTAGAGAGAAAGCAAAAAAACAGACAAAAAAAATCAGTTGCTGACTGGGTGGAGACTGGAATAATAGGACGAAAAATATTTACTCTTTGGATCTTTTTCCCTTGTGACCCCATTCTCGCCCTCACTTTGTCATAGTTAAATGCCAGCACATGTTACAGTCTTGCGAGGAGTGTGAACACAAAGGCAGCATGCTTTTTCTGCTGGTAAAACCTGATCAACCAGTCTGTTGAGAATAAATGGCTGCAGGCATGAAATGGCACATGGTGGCTTCACTCAGCTGCACATACAAATGCTGTAGCAAACACACTGTCAAAGCATATAAGAAAGTAGTCAAAGTAGTGATGCACAACGTTTTTATAAAGCTACATATTCGATTGATCTACTGTTAATCATAAACAGATATAACACAATTGTAATTCATAAAACTGATGTCCTGTAGGTCTTTCCCGAGAAATTTCCTCCACTGATTTTTTTTTTTTTTTCCAATTTTTTGGACAAAATAAATGAACTGGGTAGTTAGCGTGAGCAGTGACCATGGCTAAACAGACACAGTGCTATCTACAGAAAATCAAACTCCCATCAACAGAAAATTCAAGGAAATGACAATGATACATTGTTTGATTGACAGGTGATCTCTAGAAAGTGCAGTGCAAAAACACCAAACATTTTACCAAATGATAAAAAAAATGGTTTATACCTTTTAAAGATTCTCACATTACCAAATAACAGTTGCACCAAATCCACTTTCATTCACTTATTCAGTTGGGCAAAATACCCCTTTTCCAACTTACCCAGACTGAGACAAGATGTTTGATATCATTTTCACCCCTGTATGTTCACTGGTTTGGTTCCTTTGGGTAGCATTTCATGTTAGCTCAGCATGAAGACTCGAAATCTACAGGAGTCATTAGCCCAGCTATGTCAAAGTGAAAGAAAAAACCTTACAGCAACTTTGAAGCTGAATGAAATACACTTCTTGGATTTTTTAAAAAACAAGAGTAATTTTAGGAGAAGTTAGATGGTAGGAACTATAACCAATGAACACAGGTGTTCAGGTGTTCAGCGGTTATAGTTCCTGCCATCTATAGTTCTTACCATCTACCTACCTATCTACCTACCTACCGACTCTCTACCGACTCTCATTTTTAAGAAAAATTCTAAGACATATATTTCAAATACACAAGATTCACTGTGTGCATAAGACAGCTTTCGAGTAACTGTAAGGTTTATTTTTTTCATTTTGACAGAGCGAGGCTAATGTCTCCTGTAGACTTGAAGTCTACTTCAAGTCTACAGGAGAAATGGTATCAATGGCATCAAAACACTCTTGGTAAGTCAGAAAAAGGGACATTTTGCCCAGTGTGTTGGAGCATTCCTTCAGCAATTTTGTTGTTGACATGTTTCAGGAGCCAGGACCCCTATAATGGAGGCAGCTTTGGGATTTGCTCTGGGAGCTGTGGGAGGCTGTATACTGGGAGCCACAGAGGACCCAGTGGACAAGATCCTGTCAGTGATGACCTCAGGGACACAGGGCTTGATGAGGCCCATGATGGATGAAATCAAGACCGTGGGTGCTCTGGGATTGGGCACCCTGGTTGGAGCTACGGCACTCACCGCATCGATGACCTCGGTAGTAGCCGGGGTGATCCTGGCAGCGGCCGTAACATCAATATTCGTGGCCACAAGGAGCTGTATGCCCTCCCAGACTGACACCATTGGATTGTGGGTATCAGCTGGGCTGGCAGGCACCTTTGGTACCACGCTCAGTGGGGTCACACTTGGGGTTACTATTGAATGGATTGTGACAAATTCAGGTATGGTAGGACTGCTGTGTGCATTGAGCATATTCACCATGCTCAAACCACCTCTCCACTTCTTACTCAAGGTCATCTGGCAGCAAGGAGAGGCGTGTTGCATTCAAGGACCGGTAGCTTTGGCCAGGGAGAGACAACAGAACGAGATAGATGCCCGAGAGATGCAGCAGAGAGAGAGAGTAGCTGTGCAGATGGAGCACAGGATCCTCATGTTGGAGAGGGGAGTGACTGAAAAAGCGATGGAGCATAGGGCCGCCTGGGAGGATGAGCAAAGGCTGAGAGAGGAGATTGAGAGAGCGCGGAGAGAGAGAGAAGAGGAAGAGATGGAGCAAAGAACCATCCAAGACTGGATCAACAATGTGGTGCTGAAACATGTGGACTTTCTGGCATTTTCAGGAATACCAATGACACTGTTGGCCATAGTTACCTCAGTATTTGGGGTTTTGGGTTATGGGGGACACCAATCTTTGTTTGTAGTGGTTTTGGCTCTGGTCACAGTCATAACCTATTTTTTACTGAAATCATCCAACTTTAAGTTTTGGATGTTGGTGGGCTGCATAGGACTACTGGCCACATTCATCATCGCTGTACTCACGTTACATGCTGGACAGGAAGTCATAACAGCTGCCATGAAACTGCAGGCTGCAGGACGGAATCAGTCCAGAGAGGACATTGGCACTCGCATGAACTACCGGTCTGCTCTAGAGGCCTTGAATGTAGGGGTTTTCATGGCAAAGATGTGCCAGTTGGGTCTAGGGGCTACAGTGGGGGGACCTTTGGTGAGGCAAGGAGCTGGAGAGGGGAAGGTCATAGTTGGGGCAGCTTTAGTGGCAGGAGCTTTACTAGCAGGGGTGGAGGCCTTGGACCCAGTGTTGGGCACGGGGGGGAAAGCTGGGGCATTACTAGGGGTAATAGGAGCAGCAGGGGTGTCAGTGGGGGCAGCAGCAGCCATAGCGGGACGGTGGTCCTCGTGGCCAGGAACCTTGGGAACTACAGCAGGGTTGGTTGTAGGAGCACTCGGCATGGGGAAGTGGCATTTTGTCAACATCGGACTGCAGGTGCCTGTCGCCTATATCTTTGCTATGATCAATCCATTTTGACAGAACATTTAGCAGCTGCAGATCCTGTCCTGTGAAATCATGTTGTCAAGACACTTAATAATTGTGACATAGTAGCTTGTACTAGTTAGGGATGGGAATTGAGAAACGGTTCCAAATTTTCCAATCCACTGGAACCGTACGTCTCCGAGCTTATCAACTCTTTTTATCGATGCTAGCATGTTTCTCTGACGGTTGTGCATTGCAAGTTATATCCTTTTAAGAAAAAGAGCATTGTCATTTATTGTAACACGTTCACGTTATTAGGCAGACATGCTGGTCACACACTGAGGTTGTGTATATTGCTGGTTTTGCCAAAACCCTCACTGACCTGTGCTTTCTACACTGTGTTCAGACTCAGCAGTTGCATTAATGCTGAAAACCTGTGTAGGCCTACTTTTTCCACACAGAAAACCGATCAGGAATCAATAAGGGAGCTGATAAAGAGTCAGGGCTTCCCATCCCTAGTACTAGTCAGTAAGGGAACCGTGCTGCTTGGTATCAGAGATTATAATTTAAAAGGTAACTCCAGCCATTATGGGCTTGGACCCTGTCTTCTAATCTTTATCCATCATACCTATCAATTCTAGGCAAAACCTTCCCGGTTGCTTCACTATAGAGCTACTTCTATCTTGCTTGATTGGATGCCATACAGTCCTAATGATGCAAAGACACAAATCAGTTAATGGACGTGGAAAAATTGTTGAATGCTGCCCTAGCCATTACTTTAGCACTTGCTTGTTCTTCCTTTGGTGGCTACAGATGCCTGTACAAAAAGTTGGAAAAATAGGGCCCAGATTTAAAATGAATGGAGTTATACTTTTTAGTGTGCCTGACAAGTGCAAAGGTGCATTATACTGTACTGTATCTTGAGCATACTGTTTTTGTATACATTATCAACTGTACAGACATCAATACAGTGAGAAAATGATAACAAAAAGCAATGCCTGACCAATATTTTAAAAAATAAACCATTTCTAATCTCTGTTTTCATTGTCCATTATGTCCTCTCATTTACCTTGCCAGTGTATTTCTGTTAGCTAACTGTACCTGCATGTGATGTGTGAATGTTGTGGAGTGTTTGTGACAGTCACAATGCAGAAAGGCCTGTTTTCATCACAGCTCTGCTGAACTGTGCCTGAACCTTTACCTACAGATATAAGAGATCTGACACATGATCTACCTTAACTGTGCTGTGACAATATATGATGTACAGTATATCATCAGTATGTATCATATAGTTTTATAATTGTTCTATAAGAGAGAAAAATAATGTGCACTCAAACAATATAGATAATTTATAATCATTTATTTATAAGAATGTATTTTTTATCTTTTCATCGCAATGAGACAATAATAATATTATAATAAGAGTCCATATTATCAATATTACTATTGTCATTGTTGTATTGTTATAGCTTATAATAGAGTATAAAAAAAAGTATAATAAAAATATACAATATACAAGCAATATATCACCTCTATCTCCAACATTTTTGTTTTCTTATCATGTGACCCAAAGCAGTCACATGACACCACTTTACCTTACCAGGAAGAGATAAGCGCTGCTGTTGTTTAGGAGAAGCAGGAAGAAGAAGAAGCAGTCACGTGCCCGCACTAGTAACAATGATAATTATAATCTAGGTAAGACCTTTGGAAGCTGGAGCCTCAGATAAACAGGTGAGAGAACAACATTTTGCTCAGAAAGGCCTCTCTGAAGGCATTATCATAGTGCTAGTGGTCTGAGTCTAGAAACTAAAATTTACAGGGTTTTTACTGCTTAGCAGCTCCAGTAGCATTTCTACAGAGAAACACAGTTGACAGTCATAACAACACTGTGTGCAATAAGACTGGCCTTTAAGCCTCTTGTCTTTGTCATTGAAGTTTCAGAGTAGCATTACCCATTCATTACTGTTATGTTACATGTTACATTACATTATGTGCGTGTGTGCGTGTGTGTGTGTGTGTTTTTGTAACCCTGCTTTAAGTAACAGCCAAGTAAACTAATTTCATTAGCATGGGGTTGAATGAAGGAAGGTCTCATGATACTCTAAACGCTGTTTCAGAGGCTTTTCCAAGGTCTGACCAGGTTAAAATTCAGATTTTTGTGTGCATGCCTGCTTATGAGTGTGTGTTGTAGTTAATTTATTAAATTTGTTCTCCTCTCAGATATGGAGTTTTTACTAGTAACTCAGCTGCTGGCCCTAATCTCAGTGACTAGGGCCTTAGACAATGGATTGCTAAGGACTCCACCTATGGGATGGATGGCATGGGAGCGCTTTCGATGTGATATTGACTGTCAAGATGACCCCAAGAACTGTATCAGGTACACATATTTACATGCTTTTCCAGATGAACTGAGGAATTTATCTTGTTAATGACTGATTTGCAAGCAATTATTCTGTGTAGTGGCATGATAGAAGTGTGTCTTCAAAAGTAGTGGTTCTCTAATTTGATTTTCTGCATTTTTGTACATTTTACCATCGAATTTGGTCAGATCTTTATTGTAGTAACTCAATGTAGCTTAGTGGAAAAATCACAGCAAAGTTTGGTGCCTCTTTTATTCAGATGTAGAGCAATGTGATTTGGTCTAGTGTTTTAAAACAAATATAGTGTATTGCCGTATAAATACAAATTGGCTTTTAATTGGAGAGTGTCACAGCCTTGAACTTCAAATGGTTTTTCCATTGCAGTTAAGGCAGCGCCCGTTTCTGACTTGTTTGAGCACAAAACCTTTTCTGAAAGTGACAAAACAAAGAAACAGGATAATTAAGCCAACTGTTTGAATACTTTGATCAGTAATCAGGCACAATCAAAAGAAAGTGCTGAAGACCTCCAGAAAAAAGTTGTTGACACCCATCAGTCTGGAAAAGGTTTAGAAGACATTTATATTGCTCTGAGGCCCCACCAAACCACTGGTAGAGGCATGTCCAAAGGCTGAAACATTGGGATAGGATTGAATATTCCCAGATGTGGCCATCCTGGCAAAGTTTCTACAAGAGCAGGACATAAAATCCATTAAGTCTGGAAGAACCATAAAACATCATCAAGCGATCTAAAGGTCTCATTGCTCATTATCCATTTTAAAGACATAGGGGAAAAATGGGATTCATGGCAAGGAAGAGACCAGTGCTCACCAAGAAAACATGCTTGTTTTGGGTCCACCAAAAAGCGCTCGGCTGATCCCCAGAAGTTCATCAACAATCCGCAACAGATATGAGTCCAAACTAGAACTTTTTCTTGGGCCCTGTTGCATCTGAGAAAACTTCATACTCCACGGTAAAAGCTCTTACCAAAGGTCAAATGTGGTGATGTTAGCAATATGGTTTCAGGACCTGGATCAACTTGCCTTTAAAGCAGCCATGAATTCTGCTGTATCAGAGAATTATAGAGGACAATGTTAGGTCATACCTCAGTGAGCTGAAGGTAGGTTATGACATTGACACAAAAAACACAAAAAGTCTACATTAAAATGGGTCAAGAATGAGGAAGTTTTGCAATGACCCAGTATGAGTCCACACCTAAACCCTATGAAGATATTATGGCAAATTACCCATTATTAATAAATCTGTTGTGTACAGGATATTTTATTTTCATAAAATTTGTTTATGGATAATTCCAGTATTTTTGAACCATCAATTTGGGTCGAAATGATTAACAGGAACAAAAAGTTTTGGAATCAGTTCAGCATTGAGCGAGAACGAGCAATGAGCAATGAGGTTGCGTCAAAGTATGACAGGCTCAGATTAATAATATAAGTGTCTGTCAACATTATGATAATCACTGGCACTTGATGCGCATTACCTTCACTCTGTCTGCAGCAGGTCTCTCCACTTTTGGAACAGCGTTTTTCTTGAAGCAAAATGCATTGGTAAAGGATTTCTTCTCTGAGGCAAATTGTAATTTGTGAACTTGGGCTATACAAATATAAGTGACTTGACTACTTTGGCTGGCAGTAGTGATCCAAATAGCCATTAGCCAATAGCCTGTCCATTCACTGCACTGCGAGGTGCAGTGAATGAACAGGAGTGGCACCCATTTGTAGCTCTAGCATCCATTTGTAGCACAACTAGCCAAGTAGCCACAACTTCAGCGTGTCCCAGCGGTAGTCTATGAAAGTTGCGCCAAGTGTGACACGACATTCTGTTGGCACAAACCACCGTTTATTTCTTTAATCTTTTAGATAACACTAAGCTATGCGTTCTGTACTCCAACTCTAACGTTTCCACTCTTCCCTGGGCGGCTCTCATGTCGTCTTCCTGAGACTTCTATTACACACGGCTTGCATGCAGAGGATGACAGGAGTCTGACTAGTATGATTGCACAATGACAGGGGATATTGGGCTTGTTAACTTTGGGTCCATCTTATCCAATAATAAGCTTTGGCTGGAGATCTGAAGTGTCAAAACTATGGAAAAGTTAATGAAAATGCAGAAAATCATACTTTTTAAAAAGATCTTTATGAATTTGTTTCGTGCATGGCTGACAGACTCTGTTTGCCTGCCTCTCTCTTGCTTTCACAAGTGAGAATCTCTTCAGAGACATGGCCGACCGACTGGCTGAGGATGGGTGGAAGGAGCTTGGTTATGAATATGTCATCATAGACGACTGCTGGATGTCCATGCTGAGAGATGAACATGGGAGGCTGCAGCCTGAACCTTCCAGGTGCTTCTATCTCCCTTTTCCAGAGCCAGAACCACTTCTGTGCGCTACAATGTTGGCTAGGGTTTCCCTCTGTGTTGGAGTAGAGGCTTTGGTTCCAAAAAGGAAATCCAGTGGAGAATAGGCAGTGCGCAAATAATGGTGCAAGAAAAAGTGAAAGAAAAGAAAGAAGTATCAAGAAAAAGAGAAATATCAAAGATGATTGGTGAGCCATTGTAGACACTGGTGTCAATTATGTTGACTTGTACAGTAATTGCAACTGTGTTCCCTTTGGTTCTTCCAGGTTCCCAGGGGGCATTGCAAAGCTGGCAAGGTATGTGCATGACCGCGGACTGAAGCTTGGCATCTATGCAGACATGGGCACTCACACATGTATGGGCTATCCTGGCACTACCCTGGATAAAATTGAGATTGATGCCCAGACCTTTGCTAGCTGGGGTGTAGACTATTTGAAGTTTGATGGTTGTAGCTCAAATCCTGTGGAACAAATGCTAGGTAAGAACACATTGTGGATTGAAGTATTTTGCATGGAAGGCAGTCGTTTGAATGACAGTTGCTTATCACAAGAACACCTAAAAAGTATCTCTATGGAAATGTTATGTCTCACAGGTTACCCTTTGATGTCCAAGGCTTTGAATGCTACAGGTAGACCTATAGCCTATTCCTGTAGTTGGCCTGTCTATGTGGGAGGACTTCCACCAAGTGTGAGTATCATCATTACATTATTGACAAGAGACCCAAGACACCCAATTAGAGTGTTAAAGCTTGGCTTCATTTAAAATGAAAATGAGCTCTTTTTTTTTTTTTTTTTTGGCTTTATTTTAGTCTATGTTCCAATGTATCGCTTTAGACAAGGTTGCTTTTTATTAACTCATTGATTATACACTGGTTTGTTCCCTCAGCCATGATTTACTATTGACATAATTCTTTATCAGAGTCTATTAAAATAGAGATGTGGGGCCATACTATTGGGTGATATTATTGTCCTCTTTTGTAGATTTTTACTTATAATCAGTTTTCTTGCTCCAAACAGGTGAACTACTCTCTGCTGGGGGAAATTTGCCACTTGTGGAGGAATTACTATGATATTCAGGACTCATGGGACAGTTTACTAGGCATTGTTGACTGGTTCTCCACTAACCAGGATGATCTGCAACCTGCTGCAGGACCCGGACGATGGAATGATCCTGACATGGTCTGAGGAACTTGTTTACACCTCTTTGCCTATTCTTCTATAGCACTGAGTGATTCTAGAGGGATTCAAAGCCCTAACCTTAGCAGTTATCACTCAAGGTGCAATCACACCTACAGCTGGTTTTCTTTAATCCAAACCATAGAAGAAAAGTTTACTTTGTTGTGTTACTGTCATTTGGTACATTTACCTTCTCTGATGTTCATACCAGTTAAAAACACATGAAGAAGTAGAAATGAGCACCAATCTAGACTACAGTTTGCCCCTACTTCAAGTTTTCGAAGCAAGTAGCTTCCTTCAGTCAGCAACATCCATGTCCTTTTATCCATAAAATGTTGAGGTTTTGTCTTATTTTCTGTGGTTCCATGAGATTACCTTCTCATTCCCAATGAATTGCACTACAGTTCTCTTGGTGGAGGTCTAAGAACTGCTTTTACAAGTGTAGTTACTTGTTAGTTATTTGGTTGGTATGAGTTTGAATGCCTGGTAGAGCCATGTACTAGAAGTTTTGTCTTGCCTCATTTCTCTAAAATATTTCTCCTCAGCTAATAATCGGAAACTTTGGCCTCAGCATCGACCAAGCGCGCTCTCAGATGGCTCTGTGGGCTATAATGGCTGCACCTCTTATTATGTCCAATGACCTTCGAGCTCTAAGCAATGATGCAAGGGCCATCCTGCAGAACAAAGTCGCCATTGCCATCAACCAGGACCCCAGAGGTATCCAGGGAAGACGCCTGCTGCAGGTGACCATCATTACTACACTCATTTTGAGACATTAGGGTAATTACGATAAACAAATCAGACCATCTTTGAGAAGACAAGTTTATCCTCTTTGTGAAATATACTCTTAATTTTGAAAAACACTCGCATTAACTGGACTACTGATGAGGCAGACAGCCAACCAATAATCTCAAGGATGGTCTCAGTTGTTTACAGTAATTGTGCTAAGGTATCACAATTAATGTGACCATGTAATTGAACCCCAAACCCAAGAAAGGTGCCTGATCTGTGGTCACAGGTAATGTCATCACCCATGGTGTGTAACAGGTGGTGACATCACCCGCCACCAAAGACCAGGCACCCTACTTTTCATCATTAGAGGTCAGACCACAGATTTGGGTTTGGGGTCGAGTTATTCTTTAGTTAATTAATTCCCTGTTAATTTCTTAATCCCCTAACAGTGGTCTCTCTTCCATCATGTTTTCATGTTGCGGTGTCTCTTGTTGCACAGGAGAAGACCCATATTGAGGTGTACTGGAGGCCTCTGTCCAGTTCAGCCAGTGCTCTGGTGTTCCTGAGTCGTCGCCAGGACATGCCTTACATCTACCACACTTCTCTGGCTAAGCTCAACTACGATCCTGGCAGCTATGAGGTTTGCACACCCCCTTTGCCTTGCCTTGCATAATCTTACCCAAGGTAACTATGGTGGAACATTTCTCATAGACATTAGTTATGATGCGGTATGTTGGCTGACACTGGTCTTTCATTAAAACTCAGATATCAGCGTCGTCCATGTGATGACTATGATGGAGCTTGTTTGCTTACATACTTTATTGTAGAGGTGGGAATCACTGGGTAACTTGCAGTATGATACTATCACGATATTTTATCCACGATGATGATGGTATCACAATCCAGACAATTCTGCAATATGCAATATATTGTAAGGTAGTCAGCTATGATGCATCACGATATCTGTATCTGAAGAAGGAAAAACTCATTGGAAAAGGAAAAATAATTTTTCAATAAGCAGGAATCAATCATTCTTTTGAGTGTTTTAATATGCACACCTACATATGTATGTTTTATGTAAAAGAGTACGTCTAAAATCCATTTTTTGTAAGTATGTCCTGTATATAATTATGAATTTAATATAGATACTCATATTTAATAATTGTACATTATTCACAACCACATTAAATAAGATACACACATACAGAGTTCCAGTATGTTTAATAAAAATATTGATATTTGGCACAAGTGTATCGACAATGTATTACAAGAAAAAGCAATATATTGCATTATCAATTTATTGTTTCACCCCTACTTTATTAGAGCTGACCAAAGCTGGTCTCTAGTCTCGACGTGAATTGAGGTTAATGCGACAATTTAACTAGATTCCATACAAGTATCAATTAATGGCATGACTTTGGTTTTGCCTTTTCTGAGGCTTTTCTATGTCCCATCAAGAAGAAAATCTGGCAGGCAATACTGAATATAGAAATTTTGGCTTTTTTGTGACAAATATGGCTAGGATATTGAATATTGGCATAAAATGCCAGCTATTTTCAGTCTCACTCCAATAAATAGCAGTATCAGCCTTTAAAAAAAAGGTTGGTCGAACCTTAGTAAAAGTAATGAGCAGTGTTAGACCACATATGGATTTTATGGGCCCTTAAACTCATTGTTGAAAAACATGAACCAGTTGAATGTCATATGGAATTCTTTTACATTCAGCTTTGTGATTTTTTTCGTCTTTTCTCAGGCATATGATGTGTTCACTGGGAAGACAGTGGCAGGGTTGACTGCTGATGCTGAGTTTAAAGTCTCCATCAACCCGTCTGGTGTTGTCATGTGGTATGTCTATCCAACAAAACACAGCAAACAACCCCAAGAGACGAAGAGATTCCCCCACTCATGGAAGAAACATAGGATGTCTGCATTTCATTTGGATAAAGCCAAACCTGTGGCTCTTATTGTGCTCTGAATTAACTGCTTTGGATACAAGATACCAAGCTGTGAGTCTTTTAACGTACAGCACATCCAATCAAAGCCTTGATATTTAATTTGTCTTTGTCTCTCTTTTTTGCAATGATGTATTTTACCATGATGCCAAACACAAAAAAATAAATCTTTTCTATAACATTGCCTGATTTATTTAATAAATAATATTTTTTTATTCATGTATTTATTTATACTGTTTACAGGAGGTTAGTGCTTCTATTTTAAGATTAGTAAAACCTGTGGTGTTGATCATATATACATTATATACAGTCTATATGTAAGACCAATATATGGGACCAATACTTGTTATTCACTTGGCATCCACTTCCAGTATGATACAGTTTTCATGCCTGAATATATTATTATCATTTTTGTTATCACTGTTATTATTTATCCTGATTTCAGTAGAGAGTTTTGTTCCATGGTGTTAATGTTGCTTGTAAGGCTTTTCCACACTGACAAGGATAAAACTTTTTCTTTCTTTCTTTCTTTGGCACAAAATATCACTTTTCAGCAGCATGGAAAAATGCTATCTGTTTCAGTCTGTAAAACTACTGCTGATGACTGTTAAAACCCCAATATAGTGGAGACAGCAACTGTGAAATGTTACAGCTCGCCACTGAGGGGCAGTGTAGACTGAAAAGTCATCCTCAGATCTTGTGACTGTTCATTTTTCTATGGAGAGACAAGCATAGATTAGCATCAGATTAGCGGCTCCCACCTTGAGCTCAGGGTGATGCAAGGTCACAGTGTAGATTAGGTCAAGGTGCATTTATACTGTATTGGGATAAGCTTGTTTTCCGATGGAGTGTGAGCTGAGTCTTCGAAATCTACACTGTGGTTTTACATGGACTGTAGATTTGTTGCACTATAAATAGGCATCAGTGTGAGATTAACCTTATTCACTGATGTCGGCGTAAATAAAATGGAAGATACACTGTTTCTTCTAGTCACTGATAATGTAGGATAGATCCTGTTTCCTCATTGTTATTTTAATGAAATAAAACAAAAGCTTCATGCTGTAACATTTACCATTGGTTAGGGTTAGCTGGCTCTGGGGCTCTGGCTGGCTTTGGGGCTTCCTCTGGCCCCAAGCTCCGCTGAGTCCAAGGGGAAGCGGCCCATATCCACCCACGTCTTTCCCACGCACCCCCCTTTTGGTCAGTCAGGGGTCGGTGTGGGTCAGCACCCCTCTGCCAGCTGCCATCACTTACGGATGAATCCACCAGGAAGACACCCAACATGCTGAGAGTCACACACGTGTCCTTTAGATGTTGTATGTGCTCGCACAGACGCAAAAATATTTACAAGACTGAGGCCCAGATCTGCTCAGGCTTTCAGCACTCGTCAAAAAAAGAATCTCCTTAACCCACTAGTAAGCATTTTGCATTTGAGTCTAAAATATAGAGGGAACTGGAGTACAGCATATTGCATTGGTAACATAATTATATGTATTCTGAAGCAGTTTTAGAGCACAAAATGATTTTCTCCTTCTTAGTTATGATGCCAGAAAGCTGTGTTACTTAACACCTAGAGGAAGCATATTGTGTATTGCATGCTCTACAAGTGCATTGCATAGAGGGATTCTTGTGACTGAACAGAACAGATAGGGAAAGTGAGATGAGGCTGAAGACGATGAAGATGATATTTAGGCTGCAGACGGTAGACACAGAAATGGATGTGTGGTTCTAACTTTTTTTCCTCATAAACCCATAAATAACCATCTTGATAGCTCAAGCCCACTGCAAACTGTGCAACAACAGCAACAACAATCTTACAAGATCACTGCATGTCACATTGTACAAGATGAGTCTCCTATAATCTTGAGTGTCAGACAGTACCTTTTTAAGTTTGATGAACTGCCATGTTCCAAGCTTTGTAGACTTGGGTCATAGCAGAAGTCACATTCTGATTGTGGACACAAATTTGTGACACTGTCAGAAGTTTGACTCAGAAGTTTGGTCGCATTCAGTGCAAATCAGCTGTCACTAAGCATGCCACACAGTGTGTTCCAGGGCCGCTGATTTCAACTAGCGACCAGTTTTCATCACGTGTTGTCAAGTTTCATATTTGATGCCAATATCATGGGAAGAAATGCACGGTCTGTGGGAGCCTTAAGTTGTAGAGAATAATCAAACATTGTTAAATACTTGTAGTTACTGAAAGCCCAATCTACAGCATTGCACAGTCATTATCTTAATTTTTGTGACTCGGTAATTCATATTTGATGTGTTTTGGGGTCTACAAGTGCACAGATTTCCCATTTTATACCAGCAAACCAATTGAAGCCCTAGGCTTACTGTATGGTTGTGGGTACGTTAGGAAAAGCCTATAGGGGCAAAAAAAACTTCAGCAAGAATCATATTACATGTATCAAAATGTGAAAATGGAAAATTTTCGATTCACCTACTCATCCCAACCCCGGGCCTTCAGTGGCTTTCTTGATTTGTCTGGACGTGAGTATTACACCAGGCAAACAGAAACTCTTTCAATGGCCAAATGAAAACTGTAAACACCACCGAACAGAGAACATTCATCCTATCCTTTATATTTCACCATGTCACAAATAGCTGAGGGAACTGCAGGCTAGATAGGGAGGTGTCTTATTTTTCCATTTATGAGCCAGTATCCCCACGCACAGGATCTGTGATGAAATACTCATTACATTGTATAGAGTTTGCTGTGTACACAATATACAGCTTCACTGTGGTCCTTGCTGTCTGTTACAATAAGTGTGGAGGTTTCTGTGGGATGTGGCAGCATGGATGTGACGAAGACCTTCAGACGCTCCTCCATGCATCACCAACAAGATCCTCCTGAACTTGGCAGGAAGTGACAACGGTCATGCAGCAGATGCCTCCCAGCAGGACTGGATCTCACCGGGCTGCAGGGCCACTGCGTAGCATATGACAGAAAACGCCATGCGGCCCGAGCCCCATTGCACTCGGCCTGCTCTTTACTGAGCCATAAAACAGGAGCTGTGCGGTTCCCACGTCTCGTGTTGCATCGAAGGCGTTCCGGTATGGGATGACGAGGGCCTGGCAGGAAAGGAGAAAGCCCAACAGGAAGAGGCTATGCACGGTCCAAACCATGACAAGGTGAAGGCAGATGGAAGTATGAAAAACTAAGGTTAGCAGTTATTTATGTTTTCTTTTAACTTTATTCAGGTGAAGTCAACTGAGATTATCATCTTTTCTGCCAACACCCTGCTTGACATTAATTCAAGGAATAAAGGAATACTCCTTTTTTGGTAAAATACCCTTTTCTAACTTATCCAGACTGAGACAAGATGTTTGCTACAATTTTCACTTCTGTACACCCACTGGTTCTGTTCCTATGGGTAGCATAGCTTATGTTAGCTTAGCATAAAGACTTGATGTCTACAGGAGTCATTAGCCTAGCTCCATCAAAGTGAAAAAAAAACCTTACAGCAACACCAAAGCTGTCTTATTTACACATTTACACAATTTATCATGTGTACTTGAAATACACATCTTTAATTTTTTTATTTTTTTTATTTTTTAAAGAGAGTCATTTTAGGAGAAGTTAATGTGTGTTCAACAATTATAGTTGCTACCATTTAACCTAAAATGACCCTTGGAATGTTTACAAAAAATTCCAAGACGTGCGTTTCAAATACACGTGATACATTATGTAAATGTGGACATACAGAGGCGAAAATGTTACGTTGTCTCAATGCTGCTTCTCTAACCTCAAAAGCTTCAACCTCACAACAGAATTGATGATTCTATTGATGGAGCAATCTTGTTTGCACAGACAGTGGATCGGTTTACGGCCTCCATGATATGCATCAAGAGATCACACTAGATCAAATGAAAGCAAATAAGCCCCAGTCCACTAACCATGCGGCAAGAAAAAAAAACGAGCCAGGAACCGAAAGAGTTTTGACAGGAACAAGCCCGGTAGTGTCTTGAGAAGCATTTGGATAATGACTGGAATATAGAGCAGCTATTTTGCCGATGTCGCAGGGGAGGGAGGGCAACATAATTTGGCTTTGAGGACTTGTGTGGAAATGCTTTGTTGTTGGCGAAAGAGGACGGTCCCTCCTACCCCATCTGATCAGATGAAGGGGCCAATTGTCATTCTGCAGAAAGCTACTGGAGCTTGGCAAAATGCAGCTGCCAGGCAAACTAAACTCTGTGAGCATTTCTTTGACTTTGAGGTTCCCATTGTGTTCGAAAGATTGCCCATCTATGGCGTCATCTTTGCATCCTAGTTCAATGCCGCAGTTGCTATTGTTAAGGTCATAAAGAGGCTTTGATGCAGGAATGGGAGGGGAGAGGCTGCACACAGTCACACTCAAGTCATATTGACACTGGCGGATTTCATCACGTGGAGAATTTGATTAGTGATCATATAGCAAGTGATCGCCTCTGCTGAAAACCAATACTCGAGTCATCATGTCTCCTTTGCAGTGAGGAGAGGAAAGATGGCTGCAGGCATGACAAGAAGTCAGGGAGTGAGACAGAGCGCGATTGAGAGATGCGTCCATGACTGTCATCACGTAGCCTCTCTCCCATCCTGCCTCTCACTTTGTTTGCGCCTCTCACTTGCTCTCATTCTCTCCCTCCCTCTCTCCTGTTGGCCTTTATTCTTTGTCTCTTTTTCATCCTGTGCCAGGTGTATACAATAGAGAACACAAGCTAGGTCTTGACAAAAGATTAAAAGGTAATGAAAGCAAACCTGCAATGTGTCCTACATAGAACTACTGAACTACTGATGTCCTCCCATCATGATGCAAACAAAACCCCTTTTTCCATCGGCGTTAATAAAAACATCTTACAGTGTTGTAAATAGACACCCAGGATAGAGGAGTCCACCTTGTTATCAATGTCTCACCCTCTTTTGCTGCTAGCTACCCACAGATGTCTGGCACCTCAGTACTGTATGCTGTGCGGCGTTTATTTAGAGCCCTAGAGGAAAGTCATCTGTTCAAATAAACTGGCAGACTGTTCCGCAAATAGGATTTGGGTGTTTCTAAGTCTTTCTGCTGTTTTACTGGAATTCCTATACCCTGTTGGGCAAACCTGCTGTTATTTTAGCTGGAGTAAGTACGGGTATATGCATGAGTATTTCAGAATGTGTATGTGTGCGTGTGCATGCATGGATTTGTATGCATAGACTAAATGACAGCCTTAATGCTGGAGAGGCTTGTGGACTTCAGGAGTTTAAGAGAGGGCAAACAAGCCTTAAAATGCAGCAGGCAAAGACAATAATTACTATTTTCTTGCATGATTTTGAAAATCCGACACCATAAATTGGATTGAGGAATGCAGCGGATATTTTGCAGGCTGAGATATTGCAATTCTAAAATTCAAGTGAGGCTGAACAGTGCCTTTAAAGTTTAAGGGGTCTTGGAGAACTTCAATAAGGAATCTCTCCTTGGGAAAATAAACATGTCTTCTTCCAGGGTAGAGAGCATTTCATCTCGTCCCGTAGCTTCCGAGCTTCCATATCACATTCAATATACTTCAAAGACTATAATCTTTCCAAGGTCTCCATCATAAATGAAATATCCTCCTCTCATGGGGTTTACTATGTTTCTCAAGACACTAGGGGGTTTCAATGCAGCAAGAGTCTGCCTTTCATCTAAAACGACGTGAATATAGTGTCAGGATGCAGTGCTCCTGACTCCCTAAAGGGTGCAGTGTTGCCATAGACCAGTCGTCTGGATTCATTGCTCCGGAATAGGACAGGTCTGGAGAGGTCTCGTCTCAGGTGTTTATATGACAGAGGCATTTCTTTTTCTGCACAGCGGTTGTTTGTTTTCGTGCTCATGCATTGTGTGGCATTCTAATGCTTTGCCACCTCTGCCTGCTCTTCCCCCTGGCTGAATGTTGATTACCGGATCATTGAGTTCTGATCCAAAACTTCCCGCAGGAGATTAGCAGGGGTGACCTTGCTGTCCACGCTAATCCAGCCCCATTATTTTGACTTACTGCCCTTAATACAGCAGCTCCCAAATGCCTCTCCGACCCTCTGACCCCCTCCGACCCCCACTGACCCACCGTTTTGGGGAGCGGTGCACGGGGAAGGAGGGGCCTGGGACAGGGTCATGGGTCAAATTTACCATGAGAGGGTGGGCAAGCAAGATGAAAGGCTCTCATGCTGGCTTTCCATGGACCCACTGCTGTGGACATGACATACAGTTCCACGTAAGCCTGACCATTGTCCCAAAGGACATTTTAAAGATGGCAGGTTATTGGTACCTCTGCTGCAGACTACTTACCCGTCATAAGAAGGTGAAAGGTGAAAGAGGAAAGAGCTGGAATGGCTGCTGAAGATATAGCAGATGTTTAGGAAGTCAAAGTGAAAAGTAAGATGCTATCATTGTTAGCATCAACTGTGATGACTTTTGATCTTTTTGGAACTGCAGCTCAGTCAAAGCTGCAAATCCTGCGTCATTGTTTTGCATCAGCAGATGATTTCTGTGTTCCTGTCTCTGAAGGACACCATGTGTCCACATGAAATTTCTTCAGTTTCCTCTGTTTTAAAATTTTTTTGATTTGTTTATTTTTTGCAGTATTGCGTGATGCTGGAGGGTTGATTTAGGTGGTTTTCATCAGTGGCATTAACTATTGGCTGGAATAATCTGTGGTCTTTGGGTCTTGACGTCATTCTGGATGCTAGCCCTCAGTTCTCCTGACCAAAAACAGATAATGATGATATTTCATAATCCTCCTGTTAGATCAACCAGGATGTTTGGGGTTTCACAGATTTCTGACGCTTTCTCAGCAACTCGGCCTGACAGAGGAACCCACTGACACAAACTAACACTTGGAACTTGACTGCCGGCACGTACAACCAAACCAATTAACCACTTCAAATGACCTATTATATAACCAATTAGGTTAGACAATGCAGTTACACGCTTAACTAGACATAACCACACGGCCAGCCCAGATGAAATGCCTAATAGCACCATAACATGTCTCCTCAATTGAGGCAAAATGGCACAATGGGTGTCCTGGATGCCCTGCACATCAATAGTTAGTACAACACAGCACACATACTTATGGTTGTATTTTCATTTTTAATGAAATGGTCTTACAAATACTATTTAAGTCTGTCCATCTGGTGTAGTGTAATATGACATGTATGAATTGTTATTTTATTTTGACACTGACGATAATCATTTGAGATTGTAACATGCCTGTTCTTTTTGTAAATATTATTTTCACTGTGCGGTTATCGCACTTTACCATTTAAACAGTATTCCTCTCACACTATTTTGTTCTATTGCATGAAGTTTATCACCTTAAATCCTGGTGTTTGAGTTTCATCTCTTCAGTGCGCAGGAACTAGTTTACCTGACATGATCCTGACCAGTGTCGACAGCCTCAGGGAGCCTCCAACCACCATGCCTTCCCCTTCCTCTATCCGCCAGCCAAGCCCCTTTTGTGGGACCAGGGCCAGGGAACTACATGGCAGGCTGCACGTTGCAGCAGCTTAAGTTCCTGGGTGGCGCTGGGCCAAGTCATCAGCTGGTTTCTGGCAGTGGAGAGTAGGTCAAAGTCAGAGCCACCTGCGTTTAAACCAGCTAAGGGGAAAAGTAGAGAGCATGCTAGCTGAACCGCATTGAGCCTATTAAGAAACCACAGAGCCTATAGCAGTGGAAGTAGCCTGTAGCCGTTATACTCTGGTGTGTCATGGAGTGAGGGCAGCTATGTAGAGTTCCACTTATGCTTTGTTTGAGTTGATACCAATGTTTTTGGATTGTAGTTTTTACATGGTATGCACCTTAGCCAAATAAGCAACCAGGATGACTCCTAGATCAAATTTTTCATAAACGGCCAGTATCAGCTCAAAATTTCACATAAAAATGTGTGGATGTAATCATAGTCATATAATAAGATTTAGTCACATTTAGAATTAATGTCAAACATAGTAGGTTTACATGCAGCGTTTACATGCAGAATTGCAATCAGACTAAAGTCTTCAGCTCGATTAGGCCAAAGATAAGAGTTGGACTATGTCATCCCAGTTTACGTGACTCATTACTGACAGAAGAAGCTTGTGTCAGAGTCTGATTAAGACTTTGTTCTGGTTAATAATAATAATAAGAAGAAGACTTTTTTGCGCTTTTGCATCACATAGTGGAACAAAACAATTGGTAGCTAGAAAAAAAAACAGCAAAAAAAGAAAAGAAAAGTTCTTTCCTTATTTTTTGTCAGTCCATGCATTTAAAGACATCAAGCTCCTTCAGCTGCAACAACATGAAGTCCTTCTCACTCAGCATCCCCCATAATACTGCCTTGGCTTTGCTTTCGACTTCTAGGTCAAATACCTTTGACCTAGAAGCGTTTCCATGCTGTCGTAAATCGATCCCAAATGCATAATTTAGGTGAGTTAGTCTGACTCTGACAACCAGTGACAACCACAACAATCACAACGCTTTGAATCATAAAAGTTCTGAGGACAAAAATCCTCTGAGCCAGCGCTTCTCAAAGTGTGATTTGGGGAACCCTCAGGGTCCTTTATGGGTTCAAGGACATTTCATTTTGTTCAATAGAAAATACAATATATCAGAGAATGTTTAATAATGAGTATTAAAATCATATGTTTCATTGTAGGCACTATTATCTTGCTGAGTGTTAACACCATTCAGACTAAAATCTTCCCACATGGGTCCTTGTGACTAAGTCTAATCATAAGGGGGCCTGTGGATTAATATTTGCCTATGTTGGATTTGTGATATTAGAACATTTAATAACCCCTGCTCTTGGCCACCCATCTTTACTCTTTTGCCACTTTCTCTTGGTTCTCACAGCCTCTTAAGACATAAGACCAGTGTAAATTATCTTAAAGGTGACATATTATACCCCAACAGCTCTGTTCAGAACGACCGGTTTTGGTGCCTGTTGCTTTAAATGCAAATGAGCCACTGCTGACCACGCCCCCTCCTCCACAGGGTGAGCCGACTTGAGTTCGACTTCACGCTACCGTAGCAACTGTTGATGAGGATTCTGGGAGAAACATGGCTGCCGGAGAAAACAGCAGTGCAACCCTACATGTTTGAGCTAAAGTCAGAAAGTGAGCAAGAAGGGACATTTCAGAATGGTTAGTCTATTAACTTTATGTCACTTCGACATTTCGTTTTGTATGTTTGTATGTTAGCTGAGGGCATACGGTCTTACTGGCTGTCGAGGACGCGATATTTTTTCCTAGAATGGAGAAAGCATGACATACCTTTTCTACGGTCTTTCCCTAATCTTATTCATAACCAACTTATGCCCAATCGTAGCCTTGACACAAACCTTAACCAGTAACCGAAAATGACCACCCCAAATGCCTTCGTCACCCTTGGAAAAAATACTGCACCGCGGACAGCCAGCTGCTAACTTAGTGACTTGTGTGTATACAGTGTTTATGTACAGTAAGTCATAAGATGTTATTGCCGTTACACCGGTAAAAGTCAAGCTCAAATGTTGTAGGTCACAGCCAATAATGTTTCCTCAAAAGAAAAGTACATTTCAGTAGGCCATGCAGGGGGTGTAGGATTGTCTAACAACACCTCATAACTCATATGTTTACGAATTATTCCAACCATTTAAACATTATGTACGTACCATTAACAAGCTTATTAAATTATTGCATTTGGTGTCCTATGTCCTTTATAGGAACAAAGCATTCAAATAAACTACACCTGTAATGTTGAAACTTTTTAAATCTCTTTCCCAGCACAGAGTCGCCAGCTGGGGACTCTGTGTTTCTGAGCTAGCCGGCTAACTTAAAAATGAGTGGGCTGTTATTTCTCAGACTTTGAGGATTAGTAGGCACGGCGGATACCCCAATATATGTGCCCAAAAGTGGGTTTTGCATAATATGTCCCCTTTAAGATAGCTTAGTTTGTTTTTACATGAATGAGACATTATTCTGTATAACAGTATAAAAACTGTCATATGAATACACATACAGTACATATCAAGCTTTTCCTAATGTTACCATCACCTGTGGATCATTCTCCCACTCACTGAAAAAAAGAAATACATAATACAGACAGAGAATTGCATAAAAAGTTCCTTAAATATCAAGTAAACTCATCTTTGATGCAGTATTCACAGGAAATAATCTGCTTGAAATTCATCAAAATCACTTGTTTTACACAAACTTCCTGCAATTGTTGCGTTCAGTATTTTGGTTAATTAATTGTACTGTTATGAGTTACACTGTTATAGATCAATGACCAAGTGTCATTTTCTTGATCCTAGTGGGCTGATCTGCCTTATTCTGCCTTGTTTCAACAGATTTATACTTGTTCACAGAAAAATTCCTCAAACAAGTGAAACTGCATTGGAAACAAGTGGGATTATCTCATCGCACTGGAGGATTTTGTTTCCATTTGACTGAAGACAGCATTTTTAGTGAATTCA
>OMLF01015605.1:0-12955 GCA_900302615.1 Holocentrus rufus
CATGAAGAGCAAAAGTTTGGAGCTTTAACATTAAAACAGAAAAAAGGCAAAAAAAAAATCAACAAAAAAATATTTTTATTTTAATCTGTGCTCTCAGAATGTGATGCCAGCACACTGCCTTACCAACACATTTTTGGCTGTCCATCGACTAAACATTTTAATCAGTTAATTACGTGATGTGCTGATTAACTAACGAATTAATCGCAAACAGTTACATACAACAATATTTGCTATATACAGTATTTCAACTCAAAAACATTACATTATTCTAACATGAGCATTGAATAGAAATACCAGAAGGTGGCATTAGAAATCAATTAATTGTTTTAATACTAAATCTTTAGACATTTTTCCAGATGCATGTTTTTTTTTTCATTGAACATAAGCTTATCGCTTAGCCTTAAAGGAATACTCCAACATTTTGGGCAAAATCCCCCTTTTCCGACTTACCCAGACTGAGACAAGATGTTTGATATCATTTTCACCTCTGTACGCCCTCTGGTTCCGTTCCTATGAGTAGCATTTCATGTTAGCTTAGCATAAAGGCTTGAAGTCTGGTGGAATCGTTAGCTTAGCTCTATCTGTGAAAAAATAAACCTTACAGCCACTCTGATGCTGTCTTATTTGCACAGTGTATCGTTTGTTACACGGTAATGGAATACACGTCTTGGAATTTAAAAAAAAAAGTTTAAAAAGGTTTTTTTAAAGGTTTATTTTTTCACTTTGATAGAGCTAGGCTAATGACTCCTGTAGACTTAAAGTCTTTATGTTAAGCTAACACAATGCAACTTATAGGAACCAAACCAGTGGACGAACAGAGGTGAAAATGGTATTGAACATCTTGTCTGGGTATGTCCGAAAAAGGCTATTTTGCCCAAAATGTTGTAGTATTCCTTTAAGTATGGCCATAACAGATCATTGTGTATATGTGTAATTATTTCTTTAATTAATATTATTTTGCAATTAATCTAAATTACTGCGTTAATTTGACAGCCCTAGTAAAAATAGTCACAGAACACACAAGAGAGAGTTACAATGGAAGATCTTTTGCAGTGCATTCACTCCCTTAGTCACCGACTAAGGTGACCTGCTACTAGCAAGCAAACTTCTTTGTTACAGTACTGTCAGTCATTAAATGTGGCATTTTCTCACTAACCGTTCCCTAGTGCACAGCGGAGGAACCTGAAAGCTTTTAAAGTTGACATTTTCTTCCAGGTACTCAGTTGTGAATTGAAGATAAGAGGAGTGTTGACATCTGACTTTCAACTGCTTTGATTAAAGCCAACCACGTGGTTTCAGCTGGACTGTGGGAAAATGTGGGAATGGAAGACGTTGAGGGTTTAACGCGTCATGTTTGACATTGAAAGACAAGGAAAGTAAACATTTCACCATCGCAGTCATTTTCCTATATACACCACAGCTTGTCCTCTGTCCAAGTCATTGCCTTTGCTACTTATTTAGGAAAGGCAAAGGGCAAAGTTTGACTGTGCTCAAATGTATTGCAGCCTCCAGTGTTTACTGTATTTTTAGGCAAAGTTAGCACCAGTCTTTTATGGCCCCAAACGCCATGCTCAGTGTTTTTCTTGCTTTTGTCAAAGCTTCTCTTTTTGATGAACAATGAAAAGTGTCTCACAAAGCACTTGTATTGCACATTAGTCATTACCACGCCTTTTATCATTTACTACATATGTATTCAACCCGTGCACCTCCTTTATGATTCTCCATCACTCATCTTTGGCAGATGGATTAACTGTAGATTTTATTCATAATGGCCTGTAATGTACAGTATATTAGTGCCTTTGTGCATTTGCAGAGCCACGTTATCTTCAATAACAAGGCTTAATTTGGAGGAGTGGCTTTTCGAGGCTTGTTCCAATGCCAAAGGGGGGCATGACGTGGCATTGTGTTTGGGTTAATTGTAAATGTTTATTAAATTTATGGTGGAGTCATTTGCAGAGCCTAAGTGCATACAGTCTTTTCGTAGAGACTGCAGATTCTGCACACATACACAAACACACACGCACACACACACACACACACAAACACACACACACACTTTCAGGATACAAGGTGCTGCCACATCGGAAGCTTGGAAATGTAATGTTCCCATTTGACATTTGACATTCTGTCTGACAGTACTGTTAGGTAGGTTCTGTCCTTTTAATTATTTAAAAAGTCCAAAAGGTTTAAATAACAACACACAAGCAGAAAGTAGCACATATGCGGACAACTAAATTTTGACGTAAAAGAAGTCAACTCCAAGATCACTTCATGTTTGATGTCAAGAAGAGACGTTTTACAGCTGCCCTCATGCACCACAGTGCACATGCGCCAAATATGCATGCAGGCTACTCACGAGAGCAAGAAGCCGTCACCTCCTCACCACCTCCCTCCACACATTTAGACCCAGCCGTACACAGATGCTGAAGGGTGTGGTGATGTATGGAGAGCAGCTAGGAGTGGGCAGCTGTGTTTATCTTGGGTCTATCTGTGGGTGGGCCTGAAATTGTGTTTGTCCAGGGGAGCACGTTAACCACTGTGTCAGAGCCACATCACAGTATGATTCATGTTTACCCTTTCTCTTTCCTCCGGATGTCCTTTGGATCGGCCGGTGATATCCTTAAATGGCAAAACAAATTCAGCATATTGTCATACAACATAAAGCAAAAAATTGTGACGCAACAGGTGATTTGTTGAGCTGATATCATTATCAGCAACAGTATCATGCATGCTGCTCAATGTGATATTTGATCTCCTAGCAACAGAAACACCCCAAACATAAGCTAATGTAGAAATGCACTGGTGCTGCACTGTTGTGTGTTGTTTTCTGGATCAGTTTGAATGTTAGGTCTGTAGAAGGCAAGCAGGCAGCCGGTTGGCCTAGAGGTAGCAAAGCGTTCTTGGAAGGTTACTGGTTCAACCTTGAGCCTTTTAGCAAACCAGTATGGGTATGTGTTTATCTAGGAGGGACATCTGGAAAGTCAAATTCCAGTTGCTGTGTAAACCTAATATGAAGTCATTTCATTCCTCTCAGCAAGATGAGTTTTTACGTTCTCCACCATCTCATGGAATGCACTCATTTCAGGAGTAACTCCTCATCCTGGATCATTAACCTGGGGAGTGTGAGATCTTTCTGAACAATCCCCATTTCTTTGATGGCAGCTATGTACATTCACACCACACCATTTGGGAGAATATGTTTTAGGAGATGCTTGAGAATATTGTTTTTTCTTAGGGTTGTCGTCTAAACCCCATATATGCCAGTCATTTTCATCTTTCATGTCAGTTTCTTTTCAGCTAGAAAGTAGCTTGAATACCAAGCCAATCATCTCAAAAAGAGTGTAAAGGCATTGTTCATCGTGAAATGACATACTGCTGTCGTGCAGGATTGCGATGTGAAGGGATTTGCATCATGTCGAGCCTAAAGCAATTCAAATGGCTTCATTACAGTAGAAAAGAAAAAAGATGCTCACAGCATTGAAAAATACATTCCACTAAAAATTCCAACCTTTGGTTATTCTGAAGCCACAACTTTGCTGTCTCTCACTTTATTTATCTTCTGGGTGAAGGCTTTCATCCCTGCATAGCTGTTGATTGACTGACGGCCCCCTCTCACTTCTTGAAATTTTTTGAAAACAATCACATCAACTATATATATATATATCTATATATCTATATCTATATCTATATCTATAGCTATATCTATATATATATATCAAAATACCCTTTTTCCAACTTACCCAACTTACCAAACAAACCAAACCAAACCAGTGGATGTACAGAGGTGAAAATGGTATCAAACATCTTGTCTCAGTCCGGGTACGTCAGAAAAAGGGAATTTTGCCCAAAATGTTGGAGTGTTCCTTTAACCTTGTTAGCTTAGTGGTTAGCACTGGTGGCTCATAGCAAAGAGTGCCTGGGTTTGAATTCCAGCCCTGGTGCTTTTTTTGTGAACTTTGCATGCTCTCCCACTGTTTGCCTTGGTTTCCTTCCCTCCAGGTGTTGCGGTTTACGCCCAAAATCCAAACAGAAGCAGCTCTGATGAACTGGAGACTCTAAATTGCCTCTAAGTGTGAATGTGTGTGTGGTTGTCTTTGTCTCTGTGTTAACCTTGTGATAAACTGGCGACCTGTCCAGGGTATTTATCTGCCTTACGCCCTTATCGCGGTGGGATAGGATCCAGCTCTGTTGCAACCCTGATAAGGAATACGCGAGTATAGAAAATGAATGGATAATATTCAAAAGAGGCCTGGTTAATGTCTGTTTAATTAAAACTATGCTGCAAACAACTGGGTAACAGGTTATCTTAACATCCACCTTAGCCTACGCCTTTCATAAGCTCACCTTGTCTGGCCTCTTCAACAAATAATAGGCAACCTGCAGCTTCTCCCTCTGTGCCTGAGGGTTATGTGGTTCACAGCGCTACAAGACTGGTTTAAAGTTGACAAATTAGGAGTTCTATATCACAATTGTGCAAAGATTTATTTTAAAAACAGCACTGCTAACTTTCTGGTTTTGCATGAGTTCAGCAAAATGTGATTTTAAATCCTATAGTATTCTGAGGAATATTCTTGAAATATTTTACATCTTGAATTGATATATATTTGTTGCATTCAACATACGAAATTCAAAAACAGACCAAGACTCTTTTTCGTTCTCCATATAATTAAAGTTATACTGGTAGTTTTAATTTATTCTTTTTAATAATGCATGATGTTATTTTGTAATCTGCAAGCTAGCTAACGTGAGCCCATTTGGAAAGCATGTTGTTTTGTTTTGTTATTTGAAAGAAGCTGTTTTCCTATATTTTGCTTTTATTTCTTGAAATAGCAACATTAATTACTTTGAAAAATTTTGTTGTACACCAAAGCAAAGTTAAATTGTTAGGACCTTTAAAAGCCCCGTTCACTTCAGGGATCAGTTCCATTATTTCCCCGGCAGTGACGCCCCTGATTGAGATTGTCTATATTATAAGTTGGGATAACCCACCACAGTGCTTTTTGGTTGGCCTTATTGCAGTTTACATGTCCCCATGTGGATAAAGTACATGATTATGTTCTCAATGGTGCACTGGTAGAAGTTCACAAGCAGTTTTTGGGGGAGTTTAACTCTTTATATCCTCTTTAGGTAATATAGTCCCCATTGTGCCTTGTCTATAGTTGAGGAGATCTTGGTCCTCTATGATGTTTACCTCCATGACCTTGAATCTGGAAGTGCTTTCCACTGCTTCCCCCTTTATGAGCAGTGGAGCATGTTCCATGCTGCTGGACTTCCTCAAGTCAACAATAAGTTCTTTGGTCTTTTTGGTGTTTAGAAACAGGTTGTTCCCCCTGCAGCATCATACTAGACTATGTACCTGTTCTCTGTATGCAGAGTTGCACACTTATTTTCTTTGTAATTAAACCAGTCACTGTGGTGTCATCTGCAAACAGGACTTTATGATGGTGCTCTGATTTATTGTTGACTATTTCGATCTGCGTAGCATCATATTGTTTGCAAAGACCTTGGAGACATGTGTGCGATTAAGAGCTGTATAAATAAATCACTTGAGTCAAATTGGAGGCATGAGCAGGGACACAGTTGTGGGTGAAAAGGGTGTAGGGGAGGGGGCTGTTCACCTAACAAAGAGTGGAATGGAATTTTACACCTGTGTATGTATTGTATTTCTGCAGAACAGGGCCTCTCTAACCCTCTTTAGCCTGCTAAACTTTAGTTATACATAATTACAGTAACAGGGCCTCAACAGGCTCATGCTACACTGTATTAAAACCAGAATACAAAATAGTGACAACACAAACTCCTGAATCACTCTCAAATAGTCTAAATGTATCCCTTCTACCTCTCTGCTTAGGACTTATTTCACCTTCTAACACTTACATGACCTCACTTCCATTACTTTTACATGATTATTGTAGGGTTATAGGAATGCTGTCAGGCTGCTGCAGCTCTCACCCTTGACCTCCTTATTACTAGTTGTATGTAAAGCTGGTGATCTAGGAATTTGAGCTCATTGTATTCTGGCACTCATTCGAAGTAGCCTTGAGGGCGTTTCTTAAATGTAAATATAAAGAATTGTATTTCGGTCTTTGTCAAACCAGTACAGTTTTTACATGTTGTAACACGCCTCTTCAAATGTTGTAAAAGAAACTCCCTGTTGAATGGGATTAAGAATGAATAAACTTAATAGAAAAATAGTCACATTTGCTTAGGGTAAACACATGACTGAGTTTTTAGAAGTGTTTACAGTTCAGGGTTTAAGAAAAACACGTGCTATGACGTTAGTCTGGTGTGTGTTTGTGTGGGTGGTGGAGATGGAATTTAGGCACATTAAATAGTGTGATTTCGAAATGCTGCTCTCGAGATGGTCAGTAACTGAAGCGTTACTGACGTCCGCCATCTTCTGTGTTCCTGCAGGTAGCCAATCAGACATTGCACACGGACCGGCCCGACCTCCCGCAGTGTTTTCAGCTGTCTGTCCTGGCGTGGCTGCCATGCATCTACCTGTGGGCTGTCTGCCCCATCTACCTCTTCTATCTCCAGAGGAACAACAGAGGCTACATTATGATGTCCATCATGAACCGATTCAAAACGGTGAGACTTTCCTCTTTATTCATCAGTCTTCCCTGACTTCTCTCATGTTCTCTTGGTGTAATCCATTGTAGTTTAACAGAAATATCTGGCCTATGGTTATGAGGCCGTGTATTTTTATATTGATTTATTGTATAATTGATCAGTGCTGCACTGGTTGTCCTTGGGAAGCCCTTAGCCATTCGATTCTAATGTGACATTTGAATTGGATTCCACACAACCATGCACAAATTTGTTCAATTATTATTAGTAGTGGCATCATCTTGGGTTTCAACGGAGAGTTTGTGTCGCATGGTCTAAGTGTGGTTTCAGATGATTTTCCACCCTGCCAAGAATAAAAATTCCACTGGAAACACTGAATGCTCTTTGGAACTCTAGAGATGTTTTCGGAAGTTTTTGCACAAGAGTGGTCAAACTTCAGGATATTGAATACTGGAACAAATAATGCCTACTGGCAGCTTCAATCCCAAAATACCAGTATTGGCCTGCCTGTCTCTCAGAATCTCAGTGGTGAAATGGTTACAGTCGGTTTATTAGAGGAATACACTGAAGCTGTGTCCCAGTTCAGGGGCTGCCTGCTTCAAAGGACACAGTCTATGAAGGTGTGGTCTTCAAGGGGCTGAAGGCTAAACGTTCTAACTATCTAATGGTCTCTAACTGGGACGGTCTGAGATGGTCAGGTTACCTGTTAAGTAATGAGAACATACCAAAACATCCAGTTCCCTGGTAGGTCATTGGCTCCAGTGCTCCATGCACTTCAGAATACACCATGTCCAGTGGTGGTTGGTGACCAGCATTATCTTAAAAGTGAGAAAATGAGAACCAGTTATAGCCTAGCTGTATCGTGAGTAATGTTAAATGTTAAGTCTGGCGTTTTTGTATAGACTGGTAAAATTTATTCAAAAAAAGGATTTAAAAATAACATGCCATTTTCATCTACCAGGGACCGCTGTCTCTGTTCCATAGGTAGTGCATGTGGTGGGCGTTGGGAGACTGTGTACAGCTAAAAATTACTGCACAGCAGACAAATGTGTGGTTGTAAGCCTGAAATTGTTCCAGAAATAAACTGTAGCTTCATCAGTTAGATTTAGATGTAAAATTATATTTCAAAAATGTATGAATCATGTAACAATTTTTAATAAAACGTCAATTTTACTTATCCTTACAACTGGAGCTAATAGTCTGTCAGTAATTTTGGTGTCAATTTTGTCATCACTTAACACATTAAGTTGAAAAACAGGCTAAGCTCCTTTAAATACAGCTGTTTATTACTACAATGAATGCTTAGAACAGGCGGAACTAGAACTTAGAACTAGCTAAAAGACACCCCGCTCCATTCCTATGTTTAAATTGATTACCAGCTGGTTTCCCAAAGTTCACAGAGGCTCAGACTAAAAAGCTGACACTGCTGTTTTTCATCCACACTAATCATGCCGTTGAGTATTTCTGTCTCCACATTCCTCCACTTCTCTTTGCAACTTGCTCTTCCCATCTTTTTACACTCTTTACATTCTTTCTCCTTTGGCCCAGGTGTTTGGGTTGGCATTATGGATCGTGTGCTGGACAGATCTCTTCTACACATTTCACGAGGCGCGACAACACAACAGTCAGCCGCCCATCTTCTTCGTCACCCCGCTGGTGCTGGGCATGACCATGGTGAGCACACTAAAAACAACTGGAGGATGTGTCCATATAAACACATGCATTCACATCACTTCCTTAAAAGGGGCCGCTTTTAGATTTTCTAGGAATGTGCAGATAACAACAACATGCTACATGGCTAAAACTGGGGAAACTTTCTTATAGCAGTAACACTATTTATTTATCCTGGAATTGGCCTTTCACTGCAGTTCTGCTGTTCGGCATCAACGGTAAACCCTAAATGATGCTCTCAATAGTTGTTCCTGATGTCTGTGGGGAAACTAATGTTCCGCATCCTTGCAGCTTTTGTTTACTTCAAGATCACTCAAACTCATCTTCAAAAATTCTCCCGTAAAAATTATTTCTGGGTAAGTCAAATACCAGCAGCATCACTTTATAGATTTAGACTCCACTGCTGCATGACAGACGGATGCAGAGAAAGCACTGAAGATGTGCTATCTGAGGACACAATGGTATCAGTAAGCCTAGTCTTTTGAAACATAGCAGCTGTACGCTGTATGCAGTCGACGTGAAATACTGACCTAGTCAGACTGAAAGTTACCTTACATGCCCTCGGTAGTTCTGTCTTCCCTAATCTAACACAGTCTCTCACTCTGGCCCTCCCCCTTCCCATTGCCTGCCTGTTTAATGCCCCCGCGCCTCCTCTCCCAGCTGTTGGCCACGTTTCTGATCCAGTTCGAGAGGTTACGTGGGGTTCAGTCCTCGGGGGTCCTCTTCATCTTCTGGTTCCTGTCTGTGCTGTGTGCCATCGTGCCTTTCCGTTCCAAGATCCTGCAGGCCTCCAGCCAGGTGAGAAAATACTGCAGCCCTCAAGTGCCTTTTACATATTTATCATCGTCTTTTCCGTCTAGTGCCCTTTCATCTCTCTTCCCTCTCACCATCTTACCCACTCGTCCTCCTCCTCACCTCCTCGTACCTCATTTTATCCTCCCTCTTCTTGTTCTTCACCATTCTCTCTGTTCCTCCGCCCCTCATCCTCAATGTCTCTGACTTTCAAGTGTTGGTTCAGTTTGATCGTTCAGCTCCCGCCCCTCCCAACCCGTGGCTGTCTCAGTGGCTGGTTTGGGAGCTTACAGTTGGTGCATGTTTTGTAGAGGTCAGCCCAGGACACGTCTAAGCAGAGAGCAGAGAGGGAATAGTAGGCTTGTTGTTCCTCATACCTGCAAGGTCTTGCATACTTATCTCACCTCCAGAGCTGCATGGCACACAAATAGTGTTGTGGCACAGAGCAACGAGACCGTACAGGCAGACAAAACAGACATACGTGGCGGCAGGCACAGACACATCGACACACAAGCACATGGGACAGCTAGTAGAAGCAGTCTGCAAGATACCAAGAAGATGCCAAGAGACGCTACGAAAATACAGAATATGCATGTATTAAAACCGTACTGCAGAATGAACAAGACAAATTTGACCATGGATCTTGACCATCCCCCATTTAAAGGGGTAATGAGACAAATGTTTACTGCACAAAATAAAGTATCTGCAGAAAAACAGTTCCAGATGAATACCAATGATTACTTGGTCAGGTACCTAGATTTGTGGCTTTCAAAATTCCCC
The DNA here is from genome assembly GCA_900302615.1 of Holocentrus rufus. NCBI lineage: Eukaryota > Metazoa > Chordata > Actinopteri > Holocentriformes > Holocentridae > Holocentrus > Holocentrus rufus. The sequence goes on from OMLF01015605.1 coordinate 9,814, forward strand.
TTCCAGCCTTTGCACACTGGAATTTCGGAAACCAACCCAACCCCACCCGAAACTGCCTGAAACGATACTTCCTATGCAAGGAACCAAACTGCAACGCACGATATCTGAACTGCAAGGACTAAAAAAGCCTGTCCTCCAGCCAAGTAAGCGAATGACAAAGCAGTGATTTTACCTCTGCCAAGGAGTTCTGTCAGTTTGTTTGGGTGTCTCTCTGTCAGCAGGATACCTCAAAGAAAACTATGAACAAATTTGCATGAAATTTTGTGGCCTGATAGGCTTTGGGCCAAGGAGCAATTGATTCGATTTTGGAAGTGATCCAGATCCGGGATCTCTGCCAATAAATGATAATAAATCGGTTTATAAGCATAATTATAAAACTAACAGGGTTAGAGACTTGATTTTAATGGTAAGAGTGTGTTTGCAGGGTCAAGAAATTGATTTCACCTTAAAAATTTAAGTCACAAGTCTCTCTTGGGCAGGAGGACATCAGTTTTGTCAATACAGGACCTATTTAATGAAATGAATCATTGTTATATGGTGCAGAATGTGGAGTAAAGTGGATCTTTTTTAAAAGGTAAATATCATCCAGTATGAAAATAAGAGAAAGCAGCTTTGTGATGGGGCAAATGCTTAATTGCTTTGCAAAATGTGAGACCCATTGCCGAGAGTCACCGAGGCAGACTGGGAGACGAAGTGGTAGACAGACGGGTAGGCAGGGATTCAGTCAGTCAGAGTGTTAGGTAGGCAGGCAGTCAGGCAAGCAGCCGTCTGCCGGGGTCAGCTCAGGCTACTGCAGCCCTGTGCTCCTATAATCACGCTGATCCACACAATTAGCCCGTGCACAAATATGATTCAAAAAAATTAAAGTGCTTCTAGGCTGTTGAAGGTGACGATTCTATTCATAATCGTATTAGGCTCATTTAGATGTTTGAAGAGCGGCGCAAGGGTTGTTTGGAAGGAGAGGGGGGTTAGTGCTTGTGAACAAGCATCGAGATCGCTGCGTGCACTCCTGCGTCTCACTTTTTGGACAATATTAGTGTCACGTTAACAAGCAGAAATTCAATAAATGGATGAAAGTTAGCCTTGATTGGAGATGTTTGCTCTATTTTAACCTGTGTGTGTGTGTGTGTGTGTTTTGTATTTCAGAGTGAAATCCCTGACAAGCTGCGTTTCACCACGTTCTACTTCTACTTCAGCCTGGTGGTCTGTGAGCTGATTCTCTGCTGCTTCAATGAGAAACCGCCGCTCTTCTCCAATGTTGTCACAGACCCTGTGAGTCACTGTCACACATGTACCTACTCAGAAAGCATAAAGTGTGAATGTGTGTGTGTGTGTTTTGCAGGGGGTTGAATCACGGTTGGCTTGTATACACGCACGTGTGTGTGTTTGTGTGTGAATGTCTTATTTTTGTTGCCGGTATCGCATATTTGGCGGCGTGAGTGGTTGAAAGTCTGTGTACGTGCTCACGGGCTGCCACGTGCTCGGTAAAGCAGGTCACACTCTCATTCACACACACAGAGAAAGCACGGTGGTTGCTGGCTGCTGAAAGAAGTATGTCCTTATCCTCGTATAACCCTCCCTGGCCTATTTTTCTGCACCTTTTTCAATTTCTTCCCAGAATCCCTGCCCTGAATCCACAGCAGGTTTTCTGTCCACCATCACCTTCTGGTGGTTCACTAGGTAGGTCTCCACTGCTCTCTGCCACACTGCAGCACCGCTCTTCACTTTGTAGCACACATGGTGGTCAAATGCATGCATCCATAAATCCAAACAAAGTGTAAATACTGTTGATCTGCTTTTGTTCAATCAAATAGTTATATATAGTTAGTAGTTGAAAGATTTTAAAGGTGTCACTTGTAGCTGTATATCATCATCAGATTGTTTGTTATATGTTGGCACAGTTTAACAGTTGAGACCATGGTAGCCTTTCTCTCAAGGTGCCTGGTAATTTTAGTGCTAGTGTTTCTCAAAATTAAAACCACATCTACCGAAGACCATATTGCTTCATTTACACAGGAAGAACAGTGCTTTCTTCCTCCATAAAGCAATCTCTGTTTGTGCCATAAAGCAATCCAGCGCTTTTTATAAGGAATACTCCAATGTATTGGGCAAAATACCCTTTTTCCAACTTACCCAGACTGAGACAACCGTAGCATACTATTTTCACTTTCGCATGAAGACTTGAAGTCTACAGGAGTCATTAGCCTAACTCTGTCCAAGTGAAAAAATAAACCTTATAGAAACTTTGAAGCTGTCTTATTTACACAATATATCATGTGTTACACAGTGATGAAATACACGTAGATTTAAAAAAACTGACAAAAAACAAGGGTTGATTTGGGAGAAGTTAGATGGAAGGAACTACAACTGATGAACACATATGTTCAGTGGTTATAGTTCCTGCCATCTAACTTTTTCTAAAACAACCCTCTTTTTAAAAAAAAAAAAAACCAGATGTTTATTTCAAATACAGGATACATTGTGTAGTTAAGATAGCTTCGAAGTTACTGTAAGGTTTATTTTTTCACTTTGATGGAGCTTGGTTAATGACTGCTGTATACCTCAAGTCTTTTTGCTAAGCTAACATGAAATGCTAACTGTCGTAACTGAAGCAGTGAACGTACAGAGGTGAAAATGGTATCAAACATCTTGCCTCAGTCTGGGTAAGTCGGAAAAAGGGTATTTTGAGATGGCCTGCGTGCTTGATATTGAGTGATCAATACAAGAGAACACAAAACATAAAACAATGCATATTGATGAAGACCTAATGTAAAATAAAGTGTAGAAGCAGGTGAAATGCTCCAGCTCTTATTGGCAACAGTCTTGTTTGTCTGTGGTAATTATTCTAATGTGTCAGAATTACAGTGGTAATGATTTATTGATGTTAAAATGCTACACACAGCACCTTTAACATTACATCATACTGAATATTGAATACAAACAGAAGTGTATTTTTTGGAATGAGTCATATTCTTCCATTAACAACCTTGTGCAATGAAGCTTTTCATTTCTAAAAATATGTTGCTGGTTAATTGCTCTCCCCTCACTGGGTCATTTAATGCTCTATCTTGCACTGAACTATTATCTCTCTCTCTCAGGATGGCCATTAAAGGCTATAAAATGCCCTTGGAGGCCAAAGACC
>OMLF01015613.1:0-15297 GCA_900302615.1 Holocentrus rufus
CTTGATTTGTTGTTGTGAGCAAAATTATTACTGTATGCCTTCTCAACCAGATGTGTCATTCATATTGACCCCCGAGATCCCTTGACTCTCCCACAAGCAACTCCTCCTGCATGTGGCTACATCTCCTCTTTCCAGAGGAGATGACAATTTGTTTTTGTCTCAGAGAGAGAGAGTGAACGAGACAGAGAGACAGAGAGAGACAAATGATATCCTTATACCCAGAGGTTTCTGTCACTGTCAAAAGGAAGTCTCCTAATAGTCTGTCTCAGTTATCTTTAAGTGATGCAGCTCTGTCCACATCTACATTTTCCCTTCAGTATCTCAGGTGACAGTTTAATGTAAAACTGCCCCCTGAAACCACTGAACAATGTAAAAAAACTTTAAAGTAAACAACGAACAATAAGAACAGAAAGCTGTGCTTTTTAAAAAAGAGAGCTAATTTATTTTTTTTCTGCTTAAAACAGTGGTTTTCTACCATCTGCCGCTGAGGTTCAAGAGTCTGCAGGCTTTCACTCGACCAATTTCACTGATTAGTTCCTCCTGTTTGGTTGAAAATGTACTATTCAGGAAAATAAGAGACTGGTTTGAATGAAGATTTGTATACTCTTGGCCTTGAAGGTATGTGGTTTTAGAATCACTGGTTTGAAAGACCTTTTTCTTGTGTTTGATACTATCTGGTATAGTGTGCTGTGAATCTACCCTGTAAAAATGATGTCATCCTAAAACCATAGGTGTAGGTAAGTTTACAGCGTTTGCCCTCCACTTCATCCCTGACTGCCCCTTTTTCGCCTCACATTTTCCTCTCTGACTGAACGTGTCTCATCCTCATTCGCTGATGTATATAAATATAGCATCTTCCAGTAATGTGTGATTATCTAGTAGTTTAACTGATGATAAAGTAACGTGAGGCAACATCAGATATTTTAATTTAGCATATTATGGCCCCCCTACAATTTGTATTAACATAACCATATATCCATTAACATAATCATATGGGCCTGAATATGATTCTGTATATTTGCATTTTTTCTCCAGTAACTATAGTGAAGTAGTCAGGTACTGTAATTTACACTTTGAGGTACTGGTGCTTAACCTGAGTACATTTTGTGATACTTTATACTTTTACTTCACCACATTTCAGAGGTAACTGTTGTACTTTTTAATCCACTTCTCTAACAATTGTGTTTTTTCTGTTGTAGTTTGCAGAATAAGTTTTACATGAAAAACACATGATAAGCTCATAAAATTTGATTCTTTGAAAAACTAGTTAGAATCAGTGCCACCTGGACCAGTTAATGTCTCAGGAATTCATTTTCTATTCACAAGGCCAAGACCACAGCCAGATGTTGGCTCAGTTGTTAAGCTAAGATAAAGGTGCAGGGTCAGATAGGCGGCGGTCGATGATGGAGCAAAGAGGAGCCATTATCGATGTGCTATGGGTTGATTGGTGTCGATGGGGGGAGATTCTGGGTTCTTTGGCTTCTGAGTCCTGGTAATATCTGCCCAGCTGAAGGCAGAGAGGCTCTTACGATTGACCTGGGGAAGAGAGAGAGAAGAGAGAAGAGAGAAGAGAAAAGGCAGAGATTGGGTGGGGAAGGGATGTGAGAATTGTAGCACACTGACAGCATATAAAGGGTTTGTAATTTACTGGGAGGAGTTGAGGGGAACAAGTGTGGTTCTCCATCTTGAACTGAAATCATTATCATGACTAAAGAAAGAATAAAGAATGAAAAAAATAAAGAAACCAGCTGTTAAATGAATTATTTCACCTACAATGATTAAGATAATTTTATTGCAAATACTTATATTTGTTTACTTAAATACCATTCTCACTATTTTACCATTATGGTATGAGCTGATGTGCAACACGTTGCTGTCTGCAATTTAAAATAATATTTTATTTTAAAAATTGAAGAGGGATGTGAGATGTTCTGGTGGCCAAATTGGAGCTGTTACATCCTGGCTTTGGATCTGGCCTATGACCTTTAAACATGTCATCCCCTTCTTTTTCCCCTCCTTTCTGTCTCTTTTCACTCTGAACTGTTGATTAAAGCAGAGATGCTGTAAAATATTTAATGCCTTGCACAGGCATTAATTGCCACTAGACGAGCTGTCGCTTGTGGATTGGAAAAGACTTTTATTTCATATTTACACTTTTGGCTATAATGATTCATCATCCGTCAGTTTGAGTGTTTTGTGTTTTTAAGTGATGGTTCACCAGAAACCTTCAGTGCATCTTAGCTGTGCTTGCATTTCAGTCAGAAAAGCTCTACCTTCATACAATGTGGATACTGAAGATGCATATTAAAAAGGGCTTAAGGGGGCTTATGGGTCCTCGGAAACTTCTAACATCCATTTATGCTGTCTAGCAGACCAGATGGACCTGTTTTCCAGAGGTGAATTATTCTTCATTATTTGGGAAGTGAATGGATGCTTTTAGTGGTGGTAGGCACATCAATTCATTTGGCAAGGAGGAGCCGCCGCGTTCAGTGAATGCCATTTTTAAAACTGCAGCAGTCGGAGCCCACAGTGGAGTTCAAGCCGCAGAACAAGAGTAGCTGAAGCACGGCTAATGTAAAACATGATTATTGGTAATTAAACAGAGAAATGAGGGGTGGATGGCATGAGGTTCAACACACACACACACACACACACACATGCACACATGCACACTTGCTAGCAAACACCCTCATTTTTATCTCCCTGGTGGGTTGTTGTAGAGATTGATCAGGTCTGCATGACAGGTTGGCACAAAGCTCAGATCTATTCTTCCTCTGCTTTTTGTTTGTGTTATTTTTTTTTTCTTCCACCCCAGCGGGCAAATAAATCTCTCATCCCTCCATTGCTCCTCTTTATCCCTCCCCCTTGCAAAGACAAATCTCTCCTGTCTACATATCTACAATTTTATCACACCCCTGTCGCCCAATTTACAACACTGTAGCTGCTAATAGCATTTTTATGTGGTCGATGGCATAATGGGTCTGGGTTCTTGTAATTACTAATTGGCAGCCATCACAATTACAGGGGTTTACTTGTATCATGGGCTGTTTGATATTTCTTATGTACACATTGTACGCTTGTGAGTGCTTGTGTGTGCGCCTCTGTATGTGTGCGCGCACGTGTGCATGTGTATGCATGAGAATCCACGGTGTTTGCAGTTTGCAAACATATTAATATTCCTCTGAATGATGCAATTCACTTAAGCATCTGTGCATAGAAAGCTAATCAAAGCTTTGAATTCTTCTTTTTTTTTTTGGCTTTGCAGCTGCACAGATAAATCATTCTGTGCAACCTTTTTGGAGTTAGACGTATCAGCCATTGATCGAGTTTGTCAACCGAATGCGGTCAGACATTGATTCAGGTGGAAGACTTACAGTACTTTGTGTCCAGAACGACGTTAAGGCTGACTGAACTCCGCTAACCTGGACACTGACATCAGCTTCTCTGGATGTACTGTCGATGTTCTTGGCACACCAGTTGTTCCCAACTGTTTGTGAGGTCTTGTTATATTTTGTCCTGCACACTGTGTGTCAGCTCTAGATTGCGTAATTGTTTTGTAATGAGTCAACACCAATTAACCCTGTCAAACTCCGAGTGCACCTGTTGTGCTGGGCAAATACTTCTGATTTGGATGCTTTTGGCTCAGATCCCTCAAGTCAAAGTCTTGTATGTGACAGTAGGAGCACCGATCTCTGCAGTGCCGCTCTGATCGCAGTCGGAGGAATTGAAGAAGTGGAAATTGCTTCAAACTGATCAAACAGACCATCTTAAGCTGCGTTTACATGTTAACATCAGACGGTAGACGGCAAACCAGACATTTCATGTTTTTCAATGAGACGGTGGCGGAAATTTCGGCCAGTGCCAGACAGTGGCAAGAGCTGCAACGCAAAGCCCAGTTTTCCCAACTTTTGCTATCATGCTATGGCAGAAGTGATTGATCTAGTCAAGCATCAGCAAAGTGGTTACACGTGACATAAAATTTTGTTATAACACATGGTAATATGTTTTTTTCCTATACCAACATGTAAACACATCATTACATTCGTGTCACTACAGGATCTAACCTCTGGAGGACTGCAATGCTACATGACTGCAGTGCTGCATCACTGCTGTAGTGCACCTGAGCAAGCCAAACATTCACCATAAGCTCTCACATTTCCTGCTCTGTCGCTGTGCGAAAACCGACTTCAGAATGGGTGTAAATCTATATGTGTATAAAAACTGTGCAGGATACATCATTTTAACAGCGGAAAGGAAACTCTTCCCTTTCGTGCAGTTAAACCCCTTCATTTGGAGTCACTCATCAGTGGCGGAGGAGAGACAGTAGATATTTGCTAGACTGAACAAATACTTTGTGGTTTCAAATTGGATTCAGCATGAGCACACAACTGCTGAATCAGCCAGGGTGCAAAAACAGATCTAATCTATGAGCCTCTCTAAAAACGTAAGTACACGATTGACAATCAAGATGAATGTTTTTTTTTTTTACCCCCATTCTGGCTGACTGATTTGACTGACTGCAGTCTTTTTTTTTTTTTTTAAATGTCTCTTTTAAGAGTCCAAGAGCAGCCCTTGAGGTACTTTTTTATTTTCTGGCCTTTCACACTGCTGGAGCAATTATGCTTCTTCCACTTCATCCCCCCTTTGAGTCCACATCTCACATCCTCTGCTCCTCAGACCGCTGGATGCTGATGAGGAGTTCCAGGGCAATTTCAGGAGTCTGTCTAGACAGCATTGTTTCTTCAAAGCCCGCTGACAGCTGGTCCATGGTGTGTGGCCTTGGGTCCCCGCGCTCCAACAGTGAGAACACACTCCGTAAAAGAGCCACTACCTTTGAATTCTTGTGACTTCTTCCCTCTTTGAGGAGACAGTGTTTGGAATACACTTTGTGTCTCTGAGAAAAGATAGTGATTGTTCATCTTAGAGCGGTTGTAATTCATCTTCGTTTGCGTGCTCCTGAGGGAATTCCAAATTTATTCACTGCTCGTAGAATATTAAATTCGGAGGTTCTGGAACTGCAAGTATTAGATTTTATTGCGGACATTTCATATTTATCGGCGTGTTTATGATGGGTAGATTTAGCCCGCATAGAAAGAATCATCTGAAATGACCCTCATTAAATCAGCCTGCAGAGAATATGCGAAGACTTTTCTGGGGTAATTTTAGACTTTGCTGCATATTGTGGTGATTTGCACGACAAACATGCATATATTCATGTTGCACCAAGACTTTATTTGACCGTTTACAGGTGCAGCCTAAAAGGTGTGGATATTTGGGGATATATTTTACTGCGTCTTTTGAAAGGGATGAGCATGTTTTATCCACTCTTATGCATTGTGCCTGGAACCAGATGTAGAATTGTTAATACACTATGTCTACAAAATCAACTCAATTTACCCAGTTATTAGCCCTTAAACTAATCACCAATCATGATTATGTTAATATGTTATTTATTGACCAGCACATCTCACTTCCCTTCTGGTGCCCATGAAATAAAATTGAACTGATCAGGATGAGTTTTTAGTACATAGAGTGTAATGGGATGAATGCATGCATGAGCATGTTTGTGTCAGTCAGCTCTACTTTGAATCAGCCTTTTGTTGATTCAAATCAGAGCTCCAATAATGGGTCGACTTAATTACCAATTCCTCAAAGTAAAGCCTTTTAGATAAACCATTATTCATTCAATTACTCACAAGATTGCAGCCATGTTCTTTTTCATTTCTGGTGCCCACCCACCTTGTATTATTCATGTATTTTACTCTATTTGCATTCATTTCTAACGATTTACTCCTTTTACTTTCTCTTCCCATTTAATGTTATCTACTTAAAGATTACTGTTTTATGTCTGCATCAGAAGTTATCATTACCGAGCCTCTTCTTTTTATCTTTTCTTCTGGTCATCATGAATTTTCCATATCTGGTTTTGCATAGCTCAGTAGAGCATTAATCCAAATAGAAGCACAATACTGACTGAGGCTGCTCATGCTCAAAATGTAAGCATGCATGATACTGTAAGATGCTTGGGAAACACCCATTATATGACCAATGTCCACAAAATGGCATGAAGTCAGCATCAAGGGCCTAAGAAAAACAGTTTTGCATTCAGTTTGTCCACTGTGCATTTTTGAGTTTGTCCAGTGGGGTCTGGATTTCACAAGTCCAAGGCTGATAGAATAAAACTCATCGAGGTGCAAGGAGTCCTAAATTAAAACATGGCAATCACCAAGATTGGAATTAAGAGGTTTTCACTGGACAGCAGGAACATTGGTGATGCCACATCTATTTTTAGATTCCTCACCTGACTTCAAGTTGCTTTTTTTTTACCCCTCCCCCTCCATCTCCATGTGCAGGTGGGATTTTCGAGACCCGGGAGAGTGAGCTCGTGAGTATGGACGAGCTGGCTTTCAAGTTTGCTGTAACTAATATAAACCGCAACAGGACCCTGATGCCCAACACTACACTCACTTACGACATCCAGAGGATCAACCTGTTTGATGGCTTTGAGGCATCCAGGAGAGGTGGGAAAGGATTATTACTGATAAACCTGAATCAAACTCACCTTAAATGCTGCGTAAACATAAAATATCAATAAAACTTTGACCACAAAAGGCTTCTATAAAACATGCAGTGATTACTGCATGAAAGTGTATTATACATGCATATGGTGTATTACTTCTGCTTGTATTTAATGCTCTCCTTGCTGTGATAAGTGAGCTGTTTGGTGCCAACAACTAATTACCATTTTTTAATTAATGAAAAATCAAGGACATACACCAAGTTTTTGGAGATTGGCCTGTTGTTCAACTTACCTGTTGACAAAATAGGTCCCAAAATGATTTATGTGTCCTTGGTAGATTGGTTACCCCAGTGCATGAAGCTGCCATGCTGAGTGATCGCAGGTGACTACCATTATCAAAAGTGAATAAATGAAAATTTGCAGCAGCTCTGAATCGTAATTTTAAACTCGCATAACTGAAATAATTGTGTTAACGAGGGCTGCTTCGAGTCCACTGAAAAATGTGAAGTAAAGGCATAATTTATTTATGACTTCTGCGACCATGAAAACCATGTTGACAGTCGAAATGGTCGTTGGTTAAATCTTCCCTCAGCAGTTTTGATCACTGCGGCTTTAAATGATATGCAGGCAGCCGAGTCTTGCAGTTTTGTGTAAATCAACTCAAAATACAATTTAAAAAATGTATTGTCTGCGTACCGTTTTGTACTACCAGGAAACGTTATTCCTTCTTTTCATTAAAAGTGACGGTGTCGTGCAATGGGAGATTGAGTCCAGCTTATAAACCATTTATAGACCTTTTTCTCAGCAACCATTTTGATATGAATGGCAGGTAAACACAGGTGTTACTAATGACATTAATTAACGTTCTGTTCCATTTAGGTCTCACTGGAAAGGCTCTGTTCCACCTAAATGGAACGGAACTTGAATGAGTGCCATCAGTAACACCTGTGTGTTTTGCCCGCTGTTTCATGTCAAAACCGCTGCAGCCTTTTGACTCTGCGTTGTGCTCCACCAGTGTGTGACCAGCTGGCTCTCGGGGTGGTCGCCGTGTTCGGCCCGTCTCACAGCTCCTCTGTCAGCGCCGTCCAGTCCATCTGCAACGCTCTGGAGGTCCCGCACATCCAGACCCGCTGGAAACACCCGTCAGTGGACAACAAGGACACCTTCTTCATCAACCTGTACCCGGAGTACACCGCCATCGCCAGGGCCATACTGGACGTGGTCACCTTCTTCAAATGGAAGAAGCTCACTGTGGTCTATGAGGACAGCACTGGTAGGGTTCTTATTTTTGTCCATTTCCTTTTTTTTTTTTTTTTTTTTTTGGGCGACATTTTTGGTTTATTAGGTAGTTACAGTGGAGAGAGACAGGAAATACAGGGCAGAGAGAGAGGGGATGACATGCAGCAAAGGGCACAGGGCGGAAATTGAATCTGTGCTGCTGTGCTTTTAAGTATCTGGTACACACTCTGCACATCCACTGGGACGCCCCCGTTTCTGTCAATTTGACTTCTGTCACAGAGTCAGGTCTGGTCTGTTGATGAACATGTTGATTGTTGTGTGGGATTGATTGGTGTGTGTGTGTGTGTGTGTGTGTGTGTGTGCGTGTGCTGCAAAAAAAAAACAAAAAAAAAACCTCAAACTCTAACAAAACAGCACTTTCTCACAGGAGTATAGTTCCTGTAGTTTCCTATGCCCACACACACACACACACACTCACTCACACATGAAACATCAAAAACAGAATGTACTGCACCAACTCCCCCACATGAACAGATGAGACTGAAATACAAGAAAAAAAAACTTAATCAACCTTAAGAAAAGTCCTGTACATTGCCCCTGATTCTGCAGGTAACTTTCAGATTTCATTATATCACATTAACTGCAACACAGTGAAAAGTAAACCCACCTAAACCCAGTTTACTTTTTATTTTTATTTTGCTGCATGCAATATAGAACTATTATTAGTAATACCTAAGAAGTAATATTGAACAAACATATCTATCTGTCTGTATATACATAAATAAATACTATACTATAACCATACTATAGTATTTGTATTTATATTGGCTGTTGTTTACCTTATGATTATTGACTGCAGCCCACAGTGCACTGCTGCACATCACCCATGACATGTAATACAGTTCAAGAGAGCTAATAGGTCAAAAGTCCTGGCTTATGTTTTCCTGTCCACATTATATCCATATGCCAGTGTTTCCATTAGTTGCAAAATACAATTCCACTGACTGACATATTCACATTCTTCATGTCGGCCAGTGAACCGAATATGTGATCAGGCAGGAGTGCCACATATTAACCCTCTGACTGCACTCTGCAAAAAAAAAAACAAACAGAAACACTGATGATCTGAAATCTAACAGAGTCCAGGATGGAGTTCCTGCCCATGACCTACAGAAGATGAGATGCCACTGCTGAAATGTCATGCTTTATTGATTTCTTTTTACCATTTTATTTTCTATTAGAAATTTGTTTTCCTGAAATGTCATGCACACACACGCATATGTGTGCGCACACACACATGCATGCATTCACACAATTACGCACACAGATGCACAGGAGCGGGAATTGTGTGTGTGTGTGTGTGTGTGTGTGAGTGTGTACGTGCAGCTCACAGTAGATGTGTTTGTTTGCCTTTGACAGTGTCATGATATGATTAAAAGAAAGCAAAAAAGCGAGGGGGGCTAAGAGAAGAGGATGGGGGAAATAAGGGAGAGTGTGCATACTGTCAGAATTGTTCCTCTAAAAAGTTTAATTTGTAAAGGATCAGCATTTGAATCCTCTCAGGATCTTCATCAGGATGAGTTCCAATTTTGCAATTTTGACAGTTTGCAGACTCTACCATTTTTTTTCTTACTCTATGTCTGTCTTGCATCTGCAAATTGTGCATGCTCTAAACTGCAGTGAATAGGGAAGCCATGACTCATCAGGACTGTGGCTCAAAACGCCCCTTTTTGGGGAACATCTGACCTGCTGAAGTGTCCTCAAGCAAGACGCTGAATCCCCACCTGCTCCAGACAGGCTCTCAGGCCTGACCCTGGCCTCTGACCTCCAAGTGGAGAGCAGCAAATGAAAAGTGTGCATTCCCGCTGGATCAATGAAATGTCACATTTGTCATTTCCAGGGCTGATGCGGATGCAGGAGCTGATCAAGGCTCCGGCAAAGTTCAACCTGAAGATCAAGATCCGCCAGCTGACCCCGGGGAACCAAGACGCCCGCCCGCTGCTCAAAGAGCTGAAGAAAGACAAGGAGTTTTTTGTCATCTTTGACTGTTCCTACCGCATGGCTGCGGAGCTGCTTAAGCAGGTCTGAACAGGGATCTTGGTCCCTCACATTTTAAAAAATCTGTTTCTGTATCTGCTTGTCATTTTAGGAACAGAACATTTGATGTTTCTTTTCAAACAATATATTGGTAGAAGACAGCCTATGTTACATATGTAGTGCTGGAAGTTAACACAAGATGTGCTTCTCCTACATATAGATTGTTAAAAATGATATGATTATCCCTTTTAAATGCATAAAATTGTATGAAACGTTATTAGCCTTGTTTTCTAAGCTCTCCACTAAAATCTGAATAATAGCCATTACAAAGCTTGATGGAGAAAAGCCCTTGGAGAATTATCTAACCTTGACTAAAGTAACCCTTCCCCTGACTTTGCTTTACTTTAAAGTGAAAAACACTCTTTGTCTCATTTTCTTCGTTGTCATAATTTTTATATTATCCACACACTATTTCCCATTGCACGGGTTTGATAAAAAAACAATTTATCTTGCATATTTTTAATACTCAAGTGATACTGGGTTGCTGAAGATTTGTTAAGATAAATGACATGCTGACAAACTTTGTATTGTTATTCCTTAGTGGAATGATTCCAACATGCCTGATGGGCTGGACAGATGAAACCAATGTCCAAATAATTAAACTCACTGCATCATCTGACAGCATCTATCTCTGTACTCATTTCCCTCACGTCACAAATTAATTGATGCAAACACATTTTAATTCTTTCCTCCATTCTTCATTTATAATCTCTATTGACTCTTACATTTTAAGTAAACACCGCTCTTTCAAATTTCCTTTAATCTCTTTCCCCAAATGTGATTCATTATATTTGTGGTTGTAAAAATGAGGGAATTGGAAAGGATATTACTTTATTAATCCTTTTTGTTTGTTCAGAGAAGCTCGTGCATCCATCTGAAATACTTTAAGTTAAAGGAAGCATTGTGGAAGTTTGCTTTCATATATATATATATATATATATATATATACTTTTGCAGAAATCCAGTCCCCTGAATCGCTCTTTTATTTTCTTATGTGTGTAATGACACATATGGTATCGAATTTTCTGTAAATGAAAAGAAATGCTAATAAAAATGAAGATGAGTTACTCCAGGGGGTGAATCCAGGCAAAAAATTAGTATTCCTCTCTTTTCAGATATTTTTATATTAAAATTTGTAATTCATCATGCAAAAAGACCAATCATATTGCTTTATTAGTGGGTCTGTGATCCTGAAGCTGCAGCACTGTGGAAATATCCTCATTTCGAGTGAGAAATGTGGCCTGGCAGTATTTGGGCTGATTATTTCTTCTTTCTCCTTTTCATTCTGCAGCTTTCATCAATGGGGATGATGACAGAGTACTATCACTTCTTTTTCACAACTTTGGTGAGTTCCAAAATGTACAAATCTACACATCAAAAGTTCACTTTTTTGGAACTATTAGCCACAGTCTTTGCATTTTCCAATCAAGCAGAGCTCATGCTGCTTCTGTGCCCTTATACTGGCTTGGTAAATTCAGCTGAAAGGCTCTTAAACTGCCGTCTAAATAAAGTCTTTCCTGAGTGGCATCTGAAAGCGAGACACCTTGAACCACAGTTTGCTGAACGCTCCCTCTCATCCATCTCCACCTCCTCCCCCACCCCCCAGGATTTGTTTGCCTTGGACTTGGAGCCGTATCGCTACAGTGGGGTGAACATGACAGGCTTCAGACTGCTGAATATAGATGACCCATGGGTGGCGTCCACTATGGACAAGTGGGCCATGGAGAGACTGCAGGGTCCCAAACAAGAAAGTGGCCTGATGGATGGAGTCATGACTGTAAGTCCTGCACCGTTACTTATATCACACTGTGCTAACGATATACACTCACACATCTGCTGAGGCTAATCAAGTTAATATAAATGCTAATGTTAATGATGCACATAATGCATGAACACTGGACTCTAAATTTGTTCATCTGTAATCTGCAAACATCTGTTAACTTGTGAACATTTCAAGCAACTAGGACCTGCCTATTAGCATAACAGAGACATTAAATCTATAATCCTTAATTGTATTTGTCTTATTGTTATCTATAACTTGTTGTTTGCTGCTGCGATGACCCAATTTCTCCACACAGGGACCATTACAGTTTCATCTTATCTTATCACTTTTCTTATCTTCCAGACATGTTATCTGAGCTTATTAATTCAGTTATGTAAACAGAGGGGGGTACGTTGTTGTTTTGCTTTGCACCTCAAGTGGTTTCAAGTCCATCATGGATGCTGTATGCTTGAAACAAAAAAAAACAAAAACAAAAAAACACACACACACATAAACACACACGTTGCTCTCCCTGTCTCCTCTACAGACAGATGCAGCCTTGATGTATGACGCGGTCTTCATGGTCGCGGTTGCATCCCAGCGGGCCACTCAGATGACCGTCAGCTCTCTGCAGTGTCACCGCCACAAACCCTGGCGCTTTGGCCCACGCTTCATGAACCTTTTCAAAGAGGTCAGTGTTAGATAAGGGCTAGGACTTTAGAGACCAAAATCCCTGTTACATCACCAGCGTTCGGGCGAAAGCCTTGTGTATCCGAAATACCAACTTTTCAGCGACGAAGAAAAACAGCTTTGTTTTGGGTTGACCGCCGTGCATTTTTGACTTTATACCATAACAGAAGAAGCTGTGAAATGTTTTGCAGCCCACAAAGAAGCATGTGAAGCTTCAGCCGAAGTTAAAGCATGCAAATTCCCCAAACTAGATGTACAAGGTTTTCACACGACAACAGCAATGTGTTACTTTTTTAAATCTCATCTGACAGCCAGTTTACCTCTTTCCTTGCACCATACAAATATACTATATTTATGCATTTATAAGCTGAAAGCATGTGGCCGGGCCAGACCGGCTGACTGGATGCCTACAGACAGAAATGAGTCCTTTGATGCATGAGTGTTTTGATCTCTTAAGTCTTAAATCCAACTGAGAACCGTTGCCTGCCACAGAGAGGGAACATCATCATTCAATCCCCTCGCCCATATTTCCATCTTCACAGGCCGCGTCCGACCCTCTCTTTCTCTCTTTTCCCTTTGTCTTTCACTCTCTGTCCTCTTCAGCTTTTTCTTTGCTGTTTGTCGCTGCCCATCCTTTGAAGCGTCTGTCCTCCTGTGGTATTCATCATTTGATAAGTGGCTTTTTGATTGCCTGAGAGAGCGCGAGAGGCAGTTATACGTCTAACACAGCACTCAATTAAAAAGCATTTCTGACAAGAGACAGTGCAGAATATGGGACACAACTTTGATTTTAGTGGCGGAAATTAATTACTGTGCACCATGTAACCTGAATGTTCCCCCTCTCTTTTGGTTATTATAGTATTCAGTATCTCTACCTTCCCATTGACGGAGGCAGCTGACTTTCCACTTCGAGAGTGGGGGATTGGCGTACATACGCATTGTACCTCGTACCCTTGAAAAATATGTGAGCGCTCTTAACGCCACCTTTTCATTTTGGATTTACACTATTAGTCACACTTTATGCGCACAAATACATATAAGATGGCCGCATCATGGATTTTGAACCTCAGCACCTTTAAAATTTCCATTTGTATAACTGCAGAAAGGTGTTCGTAGCAAGGCTGAGTGTGAAGTTTTCATGGCTGGCTGTCTGCCGCCCACTCATCTCAGATGCGCTCCATGTCTTTCTAACTAAGGGATTTTTTTTTTTACAGTCTATTTTGACTTGTATTTGTCACTCAATTTCATCATTTCTCCACAGCGAGACATTTTTTTTTCTTTTCTGCAGGAGATGCCATGATATCGTTTCATAGTGAGCTTTGTGGTTCTCGATAACCACTCGTCATCCTCCTGCAGCCGTCCAGGATTGAGAGACACAATAGCAAAAAAAAAAAGACCTATTGTAGTCTTTTTTCATAATTTTCAAGGCATAAATAAAACTTGGTCTTGCTGTAACTATATAGTGACTTTCCTTAAAACTTAAAAAAAATTATTGCATTTTAGGAACCTCTGGAGGTTTGCTACAATCCCTAATGGGATATTTGGCTTGTAGCAACGTATGCAACACAATGCATACTCAAAATGAACAAAATACACATAAGCACTCAAGACATTAAATTTTAGTTGTGGAAGAAGCAACAGATTTAATGAACGGGGAAACAGGGTCATGTGGTTGGAGGTACCTTGATGTAACATTGTAGTTTTAACTATATTCAATAATATATCTTTCTCATAATCTCTCTCAACATCAGTCCCTGCAACAGCATTTTGACAGCAAGTGTTCAGTTGTCATAGTTACAGATATTTCAGACAGGCGCCTGTCAAAATAGCAGCAGAAACAGCAAAAGAACTTTGGAGAAAAGAAAAATGAACTTGATGAAAGATGTGTGAAATAAAATATAAAATATATATCATAAAATATAAGTGAAAGTCATACAGAAGTACATATATGAAATGCAAATATGAAGAAAATGTGAATAAAAACAATATGTGAATTCACATCATATAGGATGTACAAAAATATTCTCATACCGATGTTCTGCAGATGACATGGACAGAATGTGCAGATATGGATTATTCTGGATTATTAGATATTTAGCTGATCAAAATAAATCGATAGAGGCACTATGTATAAAATATTTTAACAATGTGCAGAGAGCATGTGCAATGGTGTCTGTCATCCCTGGGTTTGTTTACAATACATGCTTATCAATATTCTTATGCCTTATCCCAGCTAATGAAATACTTGAGCGTGTTAAATAAACAAAACATCAATATGTATTATCACTGTCATAATCAGAACATATTTGTGGATAGGTGTAAGATTTGTACAAATCTTCTTAGTGCATAGACTGGACCACCGAGCGACCTTTTGACTTGGAGCACCCGATGTGATCAGTTGAGTTTTAAGCTTGTCTATCACGGCTGACTTTCCTCTCCCATCCTCATCGCTCCTGCTCCTGGGAGCCTGTTCCACGGCTTCAATTAGGCTCCACAGATACGAGGAATGAAGACAGCATTTCACACTATCTCCCGTTCCTCCTGCTCTCCCAATTCTCTCCCTCTGCATTTCTTTTCCTTAGGCGCAGTGGGATGGACTGACAGGGCACATTGTTCTTAATAAGACAGATGGCCTGAGGAGAGACTTTGATTTGGACATCATCAGCCTCAAAGAGGATGGCACCACCAGGGTGAGCACAGAGGCCTGGAACAGCCAATTACACCACTCTCACGCTGCTTCCATGCTGACTGATGCATTCTATTAGGCATGAGTGCCTGTGTGTGTGTGTGTGTGTGAGAGAGAGAGAGAGAGAGAGATTTTTCCGAACCTATAATCAATAAATTTCCTGTTTTGTTTCAAAATTTTTCAATCACAAATCATAATAACGCTGCAACTATTTTTCTTGCTCTCCGTGCTTAATCTCCATATTGCCTTCTTCGCATTCTCAAAAGGGTTTTGTGGAGGGCGGAAGTCGCCTTACTAAGAGGT
>OMLF01015614.1:0-11610 GCA_900302615.1 Holocentrus rufus
AATTTATAATCCCTATAAACTCTATTTTTATGTTTTTAATCACTATCACCTCAATTTCTTATTTATCTTTGCATTTTATTTTGGGTTTGATGGATTTGTCTTTTGTTGTTCTTGTGAAGAATAAATAAATAAATAAATAAATAAATAAAGGAGTACTAAAAAATTGTTGTGAGTAAGATGTTTTGTAATTCTCTTACTTTATAGTTCTTTTACTCTGAGTGCGGATAGGGACGCAGATAATTTAATTGGTTGCACAGATGCAGACAGATAATGGTGTACCTGCTAATCCCTATTTCTTATTATGTAAATGTATTTTCATTCATACTTTTTAATACAGCATGAGTTCATAAAGTTCATATGGTTTTCTTTAAAAAATGGTTCTAAAAATAATTCTCTTACTCTTGTGATCAAAAACATTTATTTGAAGCTCAATTCTGAGGCTGTTCTGTAATTAGTTTTCTAATAAACAATAAATATAGCAACTTCCAGTCAACTCACACCCATTTCAGGCCGAATTCACCTACTTCCAGTTAAGCCATGCCCATTTCTAGTTTAAGCCCCACCCGCTCCGAGTACAGATACGGATAATTTAGTTGGTTGAACAGATACAGATAATGGTGTACTCGCTCATCCCTAACTATTGCTCAGTCAAAGAGGGAGGGGCAATATTCTGTTAAGTGGTTTATTCATGGCAATAAACAGACTTAATCGCAGGGTATGAAAGATCCAGGTAAGAAGAATAACATGAATGACTTTGGCAATGACTGAGCACAGACAATAGGAAGGTTATGTGGTCTTGACACAAAGCCAATGTTTCAATAGGGGTAATCATACTGTTTGATGCAATGCAGTATTACAGAGTGCAGCATGGGCCAGTTGAACACAGTGCATGGCATAAGTTAAAATGCTATGCGGAGAAGTAATTTTGCTTTCCATTTCAGCTTTGCAAATAACTGCAATAGAGATGATAAAATGGATCAAGTGTGTATTCCTGCATCTGTTCTAGGAACTGTTTTCAGTGCAAAGCGCTGATCGATCTATGCAGCTATTGTATGATTCTGTGCTATTATCTGTGTGTGCTTCCTCATTCTCTTGCCCTACCTACTACGGTACAATAGCTGGCTAACATCGGACAGTAATTTGTCATCTGGATCCAGGATCAATACAACATCCTATCTTTCAGAGAGTCAGCGTCTCCACTATCAGTAGCAATCACGTGCTCCCACTGGGTCAATTCAGGTTTTCTTTTCACTGTATGAGAATGAAAAGACTGAATAGGCTGAGGTGCATATAGTAGCTTGTCATTCTGAGACTGTGGAAGTCTGGCGTACAAAGTAATGTTCAAAAAAGTGTCCCCTTCTCTAGTAAAATGAGTCCTGGAATTAGAATTGAAGCACATCATGGATCACTATTAAAGTCATTCTCTATAAAGAAAGTAAATAATAAAGCAGCATGATAATTGCAGCATTTTGCAGCACTGCGGTATGGTGCTGGTGCTTTTTTGTCATTAGGGAAAGGCAGGCAACTATCTTACACACCCAATATCTCAAAGTTTAAGTTTGTAATTAAGTCTGTAACTCACCTAATGTGTTCCTCATATTTGTGAAATTATTTAATAAGATAGAGGAGATATGGCAGATGACCTCTGGCAAATTGCATACATTTATCTTCAAAGTAGCAGTGTTTGAATTGTACGCTCATTTTAAGATAGAAAAGAATGAGAAATTATGCATACTGGAAAAAATAACAATATAAAGAGGAACCACATTCAAAATGTTACTTAATAACTTTAAATGTGAAGTTATTGTTTTACTTAGAAAGTAAATGGTAATAAGATATTGTCATAAGAGTCAGTTAGTAATTATGTGGTATTTACCAGTAAATACGTGTAAATAGTAAAGAAATCAGTTCCAGGTAACAATGTAGCCGGTTGATATTTTCAAAAATCTGACCGTGTAAAGTTAGACTTGACTCTGGGGAGGAAAGTCCTTCGGATTTCTAGGAAATAAGTATGGCTTAATTTTATAGTCTTAATTAAGTCGTAACTCTTACTCGGACTTAAATGAGACTCAGAATATCTGATTTGTACATTTCCAACTTGTCTCAACCTTGCATTCACGGTGTCAACTCAGGAAAAATGGATGCTAGCAAAAAGAGGACAGTATTAAGTACTAAAATTGTATGCAGCAGTATTTGCTTCTCTCAAGCTTTGCTAAAGAAAATAACAGACGCATTAGTTACAATCATTACTATGCATTTCCATTGCTGTCTTTAACTAACACACTTACACATCAAATTTCTTTCACTAGCTGGTGAAGTTAAACTATGTAGCTAGCAAGCTATCAGTTAGATGTGCTCTGATGTCTCTTAAAATGATAATGATACCCACGTTTCCAACTTGTAATTCCGAGCTGGACAATCTTAATTTCATTTCACAACTGGGACCGCATTTCTAACAAGTTCTAAGTTGAAATGAATGCAGCATTTGTACATATTTAGTGCATATAAAGTAAGAAATATGTTCCAGGTAAGGACACAGTGTGCATTTTACAAATCCAATGATTAGAGCTAGTGGACTCTAAATTGTACTCTGTGAATGTGTATGAGTGTTTGCGTGTTAGCCTTGTGATGGACCAATGGAGTGTCCATTGTGTTTTCCTGACTTCCACTAAATGACCCTGAACATGAATGAGTGGGTATGAGAGATAAAGGAATGAATACTAGAGATACAAGTCATACAAAACCCACCACAACTTACAATCCTGTGATGAGGGAGGACAGCCCCAGCACGCTGAAATGAGCTTTAAATTATAAATATACAAGAACAAAGACCAGCTTGGATAAAATGCATGACACTCAAGGATCTGAACATTTTGTCAGATTTTACCTCGTAGTCCAGGTCCAGGTGGTCAAACTCTCCATTAGTCCTGAATTGCTGAGTATGGTGGTCTAGCGTGAAGTTCACGTTCCTACGGTAACGTTCTATGACAACCGAGTGCCAGTGGTCATCATCTAATAAGCTGCCGCTGGTTACTGAGGTGTGGCCCTGGATGGAACCGTATTGGTTGCTTCCTGCAAAGGAGACAACCAATCAGGAGATGACGAACATGTCCATGATGTGTTTTTAGTTCCTTTTGCTGTCTAAGTCTTCAGAATTCCTTGAACAAGAAGGCAACTTGACCAGCCATGTAACAATCCAGCAGTGATGGCCATAATGCTAGATACATTTACCAGGTGAAAATGATGAAAGGTTCACCTTCAAACTTCCACAATGACATTACCCAGATTGATGCTGAAATATAACGCATCCCCAGAAAACGAACACACCCTCCAACCCACAAGACTACATAGGTCGATTGTAACCCTCTAAGCCGACCCACAGAATACAACACAAGAGTGTTTCTTAAAATTGTCATGCACATGTGCACAGACAACACTCAAAACAGGCGTCGTTTGGTTACGTTTAGGCACCAAAACTACTTGGTTAAGTTTAGGAAAAGGTTAGGGCTAAGGTTAGGGTAAGGACCTTCATCGTCATGGCCACAATGATAAACATCCAGAAACCTGAAAGTCCTGTGTTCTGTCGACCCATCCACCACGCCAATGTCCTCCCTTCTCAGACTTTGTTGCTCTTTCTACTATGTCGCATACATTACCCAGTAGGGACACTACTTTAGGAAATGCTCCTGTAGATCATATTCTAGGGTGGAAACAAACAACCTATGGGGTTGTTTTTCTGTGGGAGGATGCTCTGTGGAAAACACCACAGAAATGTAGTTCTTTTAATGTCCTTTAAACCAGACAGAACTACATTACCCAGGTTGATGCTGAGCTGTAATCGTGCCCTGCGGAGCTCCAGGGAAATGTAGTCGCCCTGCTGTCCCTCTCCATGGAGCAGCACTCCATCGCCAGCTGTGGTCCTAAACTTTAGGGAGATGACATCTTTTACAATCTTCATCTTCTTACTCCTGAAGCGATATGAGATGACGCCATGGCCATCAAAACTGATCACATCTGCCCCTGGAAGAAGAGAGTACGGTACAAAAGTTAATAAAGGTCTTTTCCAAGAAACAATAAAAGGGAGATCATTTATCAATATGTTTTGGCTAGCTCAACTTACTACAGAATGATTTGTAGCCTATTCAGCATGGTATACCAAAGGATACCAATACCAATACAATTTAACATTATATAGGAAAACAAAAACTATAATTTATAACTTTGTTGTCATAACTTTGTTCATCAGAAAATCTGATGATTAATATAGTGATGCTTCTGCTTTAGCTTGACAGAGGGCCAAGCAAGTTCAGTTGCATGAATCTGGAGAATTCCTAATCAGAAATAATAAAATTCCAAAAGTGGGTACTCACAGTATGAGCAGCCATACAGCTCCAGTCGAACTCCAATGCGTCCATCCCTGCTCCAGTCCAGCGGGATGAAGCGGACATAGCGAGCAAGGATGGCGTGCTGCAGCTCATAATGGACCACGGCCTCACTGTTGGAGTTCCCTGAAAACGTCTGGAACATACCACAAACAAACACACCCTCTATCAATAGCCTTATTTGGGCAAGTAAGACATTCTTATTTGGATGTGAAATCCCAAATAATGCTGGTGTTGATTCCATATGTGCACAATGTCACAATGTTCTATGAGTATCATATTCATGAAGTAATTGATGAGATTAATGGATGGATGGATGGATGGGCAGATAAAACTGAATAGATGGGGTTAAAAATATACTATATATTTAAATAACATAAGCAAACGAGTCTACAACTTTGTTCAGTAAATGACCCTAAGCTTGACATTACTTCTGCTGAAAGCACTGTTGTGTAATCAAATAATCTTGCATTAATATGACAGATCAGTTTAAATTTTAATTAATCTGATCTTACCAATGGACCTCTGTACGTCCACTGGTTCAGTTCCTATAGGTAGCATTTTGTGTTAGCTTAGCATAAAGACTTGAAGTCTGCAGGAGTCATTAGCATAGCTTGGTCAAAGTGAAAAAATAAACCTTACAGTCACTCTGAAGCTGTCTTATGTACACAATGTATCAGTAGGTACCTGAAATACATTTCATGAAATCTTCTTTAAAAACAAGAGTCATTTTAGGAAAAGTTAGATGGTAGGAAGTATAACCGCTGAACACATGTATCCTTACGTCTGTGTTCAAGGGTTATAGCTCCAGTGGATGTACAGAGGTGAAAATGGTATTGAACATCTTGTCTTAGTATGGGTAAGTTGGAAAAAGGGTATTTTGCCTAAAATGTTGGGGTACTCCTTTAATATTTTATTTCTGAGAAAAGTCCATCAGTAAGTTAGTAAGTCAGTGAGTGACAGTTTCTAGGCCTTCCCCTCTAGCAGGGGTCTGGCAACTAAGAGAATGGCCAAACAAAATATGAAGTTATGCACTGATTTAGTAACTAGCCTGAGCAGTGGATGGTGAAAGTGAATTATTCATCACTGTACATTGCAAAAAGAATTATGCACAATGATCCAACTAACCAATCATGACCTTTACTGAGGTGCACCTTACCCAAGCACCTTGTAATTCATAATTTATAAATGACATGAGATGATCCACGGTGAGGTGAGGTGAGGTGAGGTGTGATGCTTCATTACCCAGATGTTCCCATCCTGTAAATAAGGCCTCCAGTTCTTCCCTGTGTCACTGTAAAGAAGTCGATACTGGCTCGTCCAGTCCGAGCTACTGTAGCGGCCTTGTGTTGCTATGGCAACCACCTTCTTCCTGGAACCCAGGTCCACCTGTAACCACTGGTTATGATCTGAATCCATGGGCGACCAGCCCCCAGCGCCTGGTTTCATGGGGTGGTGTATAGGAAGGGAAGAATATGAGATTGGACAGAAAACAGAGAAGGGGGAGATCAGAAATTGAGGGGTGTCACAGAGGGAACAAACACTCAGCACATTGAGGGCCAACCTTTTTCCTTTTTACTTGTTGGATTTGATGACTTTTCTAACAATGAGTTATTTCTTTCAAGTGACTAACTGTAAACATGTTTATTTGGACCATGTGGTAAAATTTAATGGGTTGAATCTTCAAGCATTTGGAAAAAATTAGTCTAAATTAAAATCTCTTGAATTTAATTACCTATATTTAAGACCTCAAAAGTCATTGAATACTGTTGAACCATCTTTACATCATCTGTTTATTCAGTTGAAGAATAAGCCAAGACATATTTAACCATACTGTGATAGGACATACACTATATTTAATATTCATTTCAGTAGCGACGTTGGTCTTACATTTTACAAATGGCCTTAAAAAGGCCATTAAAAAAACCTCCCTTGATGAAATTAGCATTTTTAGACACCTGGAACCTGATACTTGCCAAATATAAATATCTAAACAATTTCAACTAGATAGCCGCTAATATGTACATACACACACACACACACACACACACACACACACACACATACATACACACACACAAATCCATACCTCCTCTCCGATTGAGTTTGGCATAACCAGCTCCATAACCTCCGGCAAAGACTGATGAACTGGTGAAGGAACTGTAGGGAAGAGGAGTGGCTAGGCTCTCCTCGCACTTACCTGTGGGAAGCAAGACATACAGCGGCTGTCAGAAAAAGTAGTATCAGTATGTAGACTTTTTAGTTGCCTGAATACATAGACAGAGAGTATATAGTTGGATACGCAGTTGCACCATTCAATAAGGTTCAGTCATAGACATGTAGAATACAAGCTCAAGAGAATTATCACGTCTCAGACACGAATGAATGAATGTTTTCCAATAGACAAGAACTATATTCCAACTGCTCAATAAGACCATCTGACCTTTTGAACCGGCTGGAATCCTCCATATGTACTTAAGTTACATCACACCATTACACCTCATTCTGTTGGTGCCTCCAAAGACTTCACTGCCACTGAACGAACACATAACCTACTGTACATGACTAGCTTTCTTCAATCCAAGGAGAAAGCTCCTTTTGTACCGCCAAAAATCATCTCCTTGCCTAGTGCTCCTCTAAATGAAAAAAAGTTATGATATAATTACTCCATACAGAATGCTTTCAGATGAAGTAATGTGTCTTCTGGCAACTGGTTTGGAGCTTGTCACCTCTGGCCAACAGTGGCAGCACTTTGCATGTTTAACAGATTTCTCTAATGATTTGATTTTGTGTTAAGATTGTTTAGATAGAGTTAGCTTATTATCTAGGCAAACAAAACCATGGTGCATCAGTATATATCACAGTACTGTTGCTAACACATCGGATTTGCATGTTAGCTTTGGCTTACGGATATATCCATGCACTTTCTAACATGTTTACAATTTTGGGGGGGGTGATGATGCAATGAGTTCCCTTCAAAAAGGCAATTTACACAAATCTATACATATTTGAGAAGCTGGAGAATGTAGAAATGAGAGTCTTGAGTACCTACACTTTAGTTCCTACAGCTATGTGTGACATTGTGAAGGTACAGGAAGGGTTTATATCAAAGCTGATATGAACTGAACTAACTGTTCAAGTCGATAAGGCTTTTGCATCTCAAAACTACTAGAACGCATTAGGGCACCTTTGTGCTGTTGTCAGGTAACCAGCCTGTTAACTCCAGTCTTTGCAACTGTCATGTTTTAAAATAAGTTGAAAGATTACATGCTTTTCAAAAAGTTGAGAAAACTCATCACTCTGTTGCATAATAACATTTCACAGCCCACTGGGTTAACTCAAAGATGCATGCTGGTCAAGCTTGAAATAAGGCTGTCTTCTTAGTTTCTGAAAAGCTGACCTTTTGGAACTTCAAAGTTTTCACCAAACAAGAAGGATTCACAGAAGAAAAAGAATTACAAGATGGGGAAATAAAACTGAAAGACTTCAAAAATAGACAATAATGCATTATTATTTAATTGATTTTGGGTTTCTTTTTTGACTGAAGGTTGCAACTCAAACTAAATTTCATCATGTGTTATAGAGACACTCTAAAAGAGGATTACTAATTTTCATATTATTTTTTTATTCTAGGACTATTTGACCTTAGAAATGAGTTTCACACTGTTTATCAGATAATAGTGCCTTAGAAATGTGGACATATGATTTATATCAGCCAGCTCTCTGCTGACTTCTAATTATATATTCTGCCCAGCTGTGGGGGTTCTCCCGGGTTCATTCAGGGTTCATTGTTTATTGTAAATTATAGGATCCCCATTAGCTGATACTGCTACATCCAGCTAATGTTCCTGGGGCCCATGGTTTCATTAAAAATCAGACTGTTAGCTACAAAATGGGCTATTACATTGAATATCACAGAAAACTTTATACAAAAAATGTTTTTACACTATTACACTATTACATCAAAACAAAAACAAAAAAAATCACCAGTATGTGTTGCATCTATTATTGTCATCACTTGCACTTAAGTTAAAAGATGAAAACAAGTCAGAGCAAAGACATCAACCATGTGGCTAGCAAACAATGTGGCTGGACTCTCTATTAACCACATAATAAAGGCATTTTTAGGTAGTGTTTAAGTGATGAAATTACTATTTGACTATTTGACTCTAAATTTCTCCCATGTGAAATGGCTCTATAGAGAACCTTTTTACAAAGTTGGTTTTATAACAAGACAATGTAATGTACCCATCTCCATCTTATAGAACTGTGCAAGGCAAGTCTGGCAGCCGTGTGTACAGTTTATAGTTTCTGTAGTTCTATTTTAGATGCTGAAGACCCGTCAGCTGGGTAATAGTCCAGGTGGCACAGGATTAAGAATTAGACTGCCTGCCCCAGAATATGTGGTGGTACAAAGCAAGAACACTGTCTTGGAACTGAGATGCCAGATGCCATTGCCATTGGTCTTCTTTTGTACTCCATCTTCTATCTTCGATCTCATTTTCACTTTCAGTTTTCATTTTTATTGCCCTTTGAGTAGGAATTTTGTTTGCAGCCAAGGCTAAGATAGTCACAATGTCCCTATCAAATTCTCTCTGATATATAATAGTCATTTTGTGCCATGGCAAAAGCTTAGTAAATGCCCCTTTAAGTTTTTGTTGTTGTTGTTGTTGTTGTTGTTGTTGTTGTATTTGGAAAAAAGTTACACATCACTTAAGAAAATAAAAACTCTGTTTTTTTCTCATTTCAGAATCAGAATCAGAATCAGAATCAGAATACTTTATTGATCCTCATGGGGAAATTAAGTATTAAATTGCCTACCTTACATTGGCTTCCAGTTAACGATTTTAAGATTCTTAAATCCCTCTGGTGATAATACAATTCCATTATATAAAAGTGTTGTTTTAGACAATTCACTCATAAAAGTCTGGATTCATGGATTATGTATTTGTGATCAGGGTCTCTGAAGAATTAGAATCAATAATTGTTTTATTTTTTTATCGGTGGTCCAACATGGTTCCTGAATTATGAGTAGGCCTATTGTGCTATGGGCTTTAATTGGGGCCAGCAGTGCTGTTTGCAACAAGTTGTTTGGATTTTTCTTTTCTTATACAGCTGATCATTTGCTCCTTTAAAACTACTGCATTTTAAAAAAGTACAGTAACTGAGTAACTGCTGTGCAAATGTAGGTCTAGGTATCACTATTGGGGGCCAGGTGCTGGAGGGGTACAGGCACCCAACTGTTTTTGTTTGATTTATTCTTATCAGGGGTCCAAGCACAGGAGGGGAATAAGCACCCTTTTGTCTTTGCAAACCTTGCGATTGTTGGTTGCCACCACCACATACCCTCTTGCTCCAAATGTCAACACCACTGTGTGTACAAACTGTTCCAAATGTCACTGCATTACTCACATACAGCACATCTCAACATAATGTAAAGATTATAATAAAGTTACAGAGTAAGGTAACTCTGTAAACCATACAACACCTTTGGACACTTGCAATAGACTACAATTTTGCTTTTATTGTCATTTCAATAACTATAATTTCAATAACTGGTGCACTATGAACACCCTACAGTTTATTACTATTCATAAATGACTGCATCACAAATCATACACACTTTTCAGATGTGCTGTACCTATTCCATTGGTAAGACCATAAAATCTGGGTTCATGACATTTATTTTCACATTAATTTCACAAAACAATATCGCTGTAGCCAAAACCATATTAGTCAAGCCCAAGAAATCACACCATCAGGTCCAAGTCAACACCTGCTCACGTCCTAATCCTACACAAATTGCATTCTCTCCCAAGACCACCAATACACCTTCCCATACCTAATGACCATGCCACATCCTGTTTTCCACTTGGCCCCTTTCATTGCTGCTTGCAACTATAATATACTCTGTTTGCTCATTAGATCCATATGGTCTGCTCTATGGGATTTTACGCCATATCTTATATTTTGAAAATCCTATCAGCTGCGAAGGAAATGACTCAACAGAATATGTTTGATGAGCCCAGCAGCTCAGGCTGATTGGAGCTCTGATTCTTGTGTTGTTACACTGGGCTCAAGTTGGGTCGGCCCTCCACAGCCTGCAGGCCTTCTTTGTAGGCAATAAAGGTAGCATGACACAGCATTTTTGTTGGTAAAGAGGTTACCTCTTTAAAAATGGTGCACAGAGCACTTTAAAGCTTCTGACACACCAAGTTGATGGTCAGCCATGGGCCTTTCTTGGTCATTCTGTGGCTGTAGAGTGTAAGGTGTGTCTCACTCTGCTGGCCCTTGTCGGCCCCAGTCAGCGGCTAACCGGCTGGTTCTGCATGTTGAATGGACAGCAGAGGCCACTGGTTAGAGAAAGCATTGTGACTGGCTGTTCAGCCTAAGGGAATCACAGCACGAGTAGAGAGACGGAAATTCAGTCGTGTTGATATTTTACTAACTAGCTATCAAGCTAGCTAATCAGAGACAACTAGTTGTAGTAAACAAATCTCCCTCTACACTAGGGCCCGACCGATTCATCGGCCGGCCGATTTAATCAGCCGATTATAGCCCTTTTCAAAATAATCATCATCAGCCGGGGTTTTGCAGATTAAACGCCGATATATTTTTAATTTGTCATAAAACAATAAATGCTGTTAAGTGTCGGAGTCGTCCAATACATGGAGCTCTGACTCCATTCAATCCTCAGTCCCACCGCTGTCTTCTCAGTAACGTACAGGAGTAAGCTACAGCCAGGCAACATTACAGGAGTGGGCTGAGCGGAGCTTGCCGACAGGTACGTTTATAACGACGTTGTGAAATTAACAACAACTCAACATGTCTCCCGTTTCAGATAAACTCTCTTTGCCTCGTGTCATGACGAGTGACGCGTGCTTTGTTGCGTCGGTCATGCTTTTCATTTACGTTGCATACCTAAAGTTGTGCTAACCTAACTTGTCTGTTTACAGTATGTTAATAACATCGCTGTAGTTATGCTAATGTGGCATAGCGTTAGCTAACAGCTTAAAAGCCAGTCAGTAACTGCAGAAATAAAATAAGTGTACAAAATATTTGAGAGTATAGAGAACGACCATTCATCACTCCGTCAGCTGCGTGTTGAGGCGCATTTAAGGAGGAGCGATGTGAACGCAGAGGGGAGGAGGTTTATTCAGTGCAGGCCCGAAAAGTTGAAATGATTAACACCGTCTGTCTTCAGCAACCGTCATGATGTTATTTCACT
>OMLF01015615.1:0-19148 GCA_900302615.1 Holocentrus rufus
CAGATTTCTCATAAGTGAAAACAGCCTCTAGGCATTTTCTTGATTTCTGCCTTATCCAGGTCACCTAGCATTCGATTGAGGTTAGATTGTCCTTGCAGTGCTGTTGTCACAAAAAGGGTTAAAACGCATTGATGCCTATATGGAAATTTAGAGTGAACATCATAGACTGGGTTGGCTTTTTTTTTTTTTTTTTTTTTTTTGCTCCGGCTCTGAAGATGAATTTAGGCTGCAAACCACTTTTTGATGTTTGGAAATAAATTGTTCCCAGATCTATTAGAAAACCATCTCACTCATGTCTCCGAGGGAAAAGTGACAAATAGCCTTTGAAGCAACATTTTTAAAACATCAGTGTAAAGCAGAAAAAAAAAACAGCCGCCGGAGGAATCAGTCATTGGTGACTGAACAATAACACTCCTGCCTTTTTGAAGGAAAGCATAATGTGAGGGTGGCTGCTTGAAGATGGGAGGATCATCACTTTTCCTGGCAGAAATAAATTACCCTTAATTGACCTTTGACCTGGAGTGAAGCTCCTTCTCCCGGGAGGACCACTGTCCTGCTGCGGTTTCCTTGGAAACGCCTGTTGGAAGATGCTGCGTAGACAGGCAGAGATACCTGAAGGATGCTGTGAGGGTCTCAAATCGCCCTCACCCATCTCTGATTCTGTTACAAGGTCCCCAAATGAACAGACGTCCATTACAAATCATTTGTCTTCTGTAATCACAGTTGTATAGGTGCTTGACCTTTTGTCTTTTTGTTTCTGTTTCTGCACAACCTAATTACATGATGCATGACATTTATCTGGCGATGGATGACCTGCGCTGCCATAACTGAAGAAGCATTCTGCTCGCCTCTTTAACATGCAGCTCACACCCCTTCCTTGTGTAAGCCTATCAGCCCATTACGAGGGCATGTCTGGGTCTCCCTTAGACAAGACCTTGAGCTGCACGGAGCTGTGGATCAATACGCCTCGCTGAAATAGAGAATGGAAACAAACAGGCTGTGTGTGTGGAAGTCTACAAGAAACGAAGGATCCCTAGCCTACTGTTTTACTCTGCTCACTCCTCTCCCAGTGGTCCTGGCTGGGTTTCAGAGTCTGAAAGGGGGGTTTACCCGGTGCCCTGCCCCAACCCTCCCAGCCTCAATTCAATAGGGCTGACACCTGAGAGCTGGACCAGGGCCGTGTTAGCCCCACAGCCTGCCTCCTGGGTCCAGGCCAGATGGAAAGATAGATCAAACTGTTAGTGGACACATGAGAGGGGCGGCACAGGGGCCTGCAAATTAGACATGCAGATACTCCCCTTGTTACTGTATAATACGATCTGTCATTGTTAAGCATCTGCCGGTAAAGTATTTCTAGGGTTCTGTTTTGGGAAGGATATTTTTATCATTTTGGAAGCATCAAGGCGATGATCTGCAAATGAAGCTGCTGCTCAGCCTCTGAAGCCTGAGAGAGATCATTAAATCACTTGGTCTGGAGGCAGCGGTCACCATTGATGTGAAGAGAGGGAGAGCGTCTCTTTGTGATATTGATACGTGGGTGGGGGAGAGCCGCTGATGATAATAAACAGTGAGGGTTTCCTTTACATCTTTTCAATCCATAAGAGATTTATTAGACGTCCCGCTTTTAAGATGTTCAATGAAAAACTAGAAGCAGTGGGACAGGTGGGTTGACAGTTCTTATGCTAGTTACTCTGGCTTAGTGCCGGATGCATGATTATGTTTATAAGAAGTCCTTAAGAAGATTCTCTTGTGCATTTCCTCCATATTTTCTTTCTCATTTTCTTTCGGTTTCCTACTTACAGAGTTCTCAAAGCGGGGCCCGAATTAAACATGCAGTGGAAATCCTATTAAGGACCACTAAAATATATGGTTTACTTAAACAAGTCATTATATAAAACCATTTTAACATTGGTTGCTTTTAATTGGCTAAATCCATATGTAACTGTGAAATTTACTTCTTTTCAGTAGGCAGGAGACATAGACCTACGTAGACCCTAAATAAAGTGTTACAGTAAATATTAATCTTAATGTTACATGTAGGGAAGCCAATGAATACTTTGAATTAATAATCTAATTGTGTAAAATGTGTTTAAGTGTATTAAATTTGAAGCCAGACAGGTTAAGAAAATTGAGCACAAATTTGAGAACTTTCATTTCAAGAAGTTTTTTCATAGGAAGGCAAAACAAAAATGACACTTGGGAGATTTTGCCGTGAGAGTTTTGTGAATCCTCAACTCAGCTGCCACCCTGTTTTTCTTCCGGAGGGTAGCAGTGCGGTTGCTAAACTAACAGTATATAAGGCGACACTTAGACCTAGCTGCTTTCGCTCAGTCTTAGGCTCGATAATCCTCTCCTCAGGGTGCGTATGAGAATGTATGTTGATGCATGTATGCCTGTGTGTGTCTCAGCTCCCTTTTATACACATTGTGTGCGTGCGACTCAGTCCAAGTATTTCATTGTGCGTTCTCGTCTTCTCGTCTAAAAGCGGCTCGTCCCTGTGCGCCTGTTGTCCCGATGACATCATGGCGCCCAGCAGCCTTTATTGGGGTCGTCTTACTTTGTGTGTTTTCCATTTGCGTCGGTCAAAGTGCTCAGACATGTAGAAACGTATATATGCCTTCCATCCATGCGATGCCCTGGAAACATCCACCGGGGACGCGCTCTGGGTCGAGCCACTGATCACGTCACGTTACATATATGTGCTGCATTGTCCCTTAAATGGGCTCTCCCCCTCGGGCCGGGAGCGCTGGCAGAGACAGGACGCCCCTAACCCTCCCGCCGTCTTTCTTTCTTTACTTAATCCTCTTATAAATAGGCCACTGTGTGTGTTTTACAGGCAATAAAGCAATGTGTCAGAGAGGTTTTGGAGGTGGGGAGAGGCGAGGAAGGTCTCCCATGGTGGCAAAGGTCGGGTCTCTAAGATGCTGCAAGATGGATCTCTACCTCTTTCCCATTTTTAGATCGGTTATTTAGCCCTTCCCCTATCTCTCCTCTCCCCTCCTGTGGCGTACAGACTGCGCCAAGATGAGCCCGAAACAGCGGGAAGATAGATGGAGAGTGAACCGGGGAAGGGAGAAAAAAAAAAGAGATTTATATTGCACTGCTCAGGGGGGCTTTTAGAGTATGTAGTTGGTGCACCTTTTCATAGATCCTTCCTTTAAGGCAGAGAGAGCGCTCGAAAGGGAGAGAGGAAAATGTGTTGACCTCAACTGCTCTTCGCTGGATGAAAGCATTACCCAGAAGCCCCTTGTTTTGGCCCATGAGACCACTCCTGTTGTTGCTGCAGTCCATACAGCCAGAGATGATGAACCGTAAATCCATCATGGGCCGTATAGTTTTGTGGAAACATTTATGAACGATGAATAGATAGATCCGTGTTTACACCTGGATTGATTTATCTTGTCCACCCCCCCCCTTTCAGATGTCCAGAGTTTCTGTGCCAGGAGGGATCTCACTGGTACTACAATGATGTATTGTGTGTGAGACGCACATTTAAAGAAAAACACCTTTCCGAGATAGAAATGTCTCATGATGCCTCAAGGTCATACTAAAAAAAAAGAAAGAAAGAAAAAAAAAAGAAGTCATGCCAGTAGAAAGAGCCCAGTTCCTGTTTGTGTCGTTAAGATGGTGTTGATGTTGAGCCCGTGGCTAACATATTTTTTTTTTCTCTTTTTCTCTCCTTATGTCTGCTTCCATGTGACTGGTGCTGCTGTCTCCACCAAAGGTAAGCTTAAATGCATTTTAACTGCCTTCTCTGTGCGACACAAACACATTCACTTTAAAGTTATGGGTGAAGCTCAGCTGACCATCACAGTACAGTATTTATTCTCCAAGGCTTGTAGCTTCAGTATCGGCTGCCTCGTTAGCTTTTATAAGTGCACTAACGATCAATATGGGTCCTAATGATCACATCTTAAAAGAAAGTGCTGATCTAGTGGATCTTATCACTTAAGTGCATCTATTTACTAATGTGAGTTTAATTAGTGTTGCATAACAGTTAAATATAAGTATATGTATGAGTTCTTGTCATATATATATATAGAAGCATGAGTTTCATCTGACTTCAATTTGAAATGCACAATTTGGTAACACAGTGTTTCCAGTTCAAAAAACACACAGTAAAAACAAAAGAAGCACCATAAAAACACATAATATACACCACAGTGAGACAAACTGCTGCAGACTGCCTCAAACTGGTAAAACACATGCCGTACATTTGTTGCTACCACCAGACGGGGAATCAACAGGTTAATTTAGCACAATAAAAAGTCACTCATCAGTGCAAAACAAAGCACTGATAGACACAAGAGCCTTCATCATTTCATGTGCAAATTAAGCAATCTAAATGCGGTGAGGATAAATGAGTCTCTGGTTCTTTTGCTCTTGTTTTGAGGCTTTCTGAAGAGATGCCCAGAGGGCGCGGCTGTGGCCTTCTTCATCACAAACCTCTTTACAGGCTGGGAAAACCTCTGACAACAGAAATCAGACTGTGGGACATTAAAACGCTGTGCTGAAATCCATAATGATGATGATTATGCTGTTGATGATTAATTGATTAATAACAGTAACAAAACCCACTTCGCCTGCTCCACCACCATTGACTAATGTATACATACATGTTTTTACACGGGGGTTTCCCCGAGCTTCGATAAACTTGGGGAAAGCCCTGTTTTCATCGGAGATAATGTTGACATTATCTCCGATAGGGGAAGGGGTTTACATGGCCAAGAAATCGGGTTGCTCCAGGAGAAATCCAGATTTCTTTTAATCCCTTATGATTTCCAAAATCAGCATTCCTGTTTACATGGCAGTTGAGAAATTGGGGGAACTGCTGTGCGAGGCGAGTAACCTGATTTCTTAAGTGCACGTAAATGCGGTATATGTGTTTTTTTTATTTAAACATCATACGTTACAGTAGAATAATAACACCGAATCACAAGTGCAACACCGGCCTGCAGCCTGCAAGTAGAAAAAATAAACCACCCAACAAAATATTAACTTCAAATTAGTGAAACTTAATGAAATGTCCTAACATTACAGAGTGAGGGATCAAGTTGCATCAATACTACAAAACTAAAAACAATAGTATTGGTATTGTTTTAAAATTTCGGTATCGACTTGCTACCTAAAGTATTGATTCATGTGGGAAATGTAAAACTACTGAAGAGCAAAAAGGACTAAAAATATGTAAAAGGGCACGAGTAGTTCAGCACTTACATGTCATGTTTGGATTGGTAAAGACAGCAGTGATTATGGGATGGCGGCCTAACCTTGGTCTCCCAGGGAGACAAGGGTCCTCTGACAGGAAACCGCATTGTCCAACCCCACTTAAAGAGGAGACAGGCTCTGACAGAAAGACGGGGAGGACTCCAGCCTCACACACACACAGGTAATTGGCTGTCAGCATGGGGGATGACACAGCGTGAGACAGGATTCTTTATCCCCCCAAACCCCCTTCCTCTTCTCTTCCTCTCTTCTTCACCTCTGAGGGGGCTGCTTATAACAACAGCTGCTGCCCTGCACCCATTTTTGTATTCACTCGCAGCCAAGCAAGCCAATTAGTGGCCTTAGAGCGTATAATTGTGTGTGCGTGCGTGTGCCTGTGTGTGTGTGTGCGCGTGTGAAGGTGTCATTTCGTTAAGTCTCAGGGGGCCGCGCCACCTCCTGCGGTGAGGTGTCTCTCCCCCGAGTGTGAGTGACAGTAGGCGCTGAGGGAGGCCATTGTGCCAGTCAGGCCTCACTGGTTACCAAAGCTGTTTACATTCAAGAGGAGAGGAAACCAGTTTGTTGTGAACTTGTGTTTGTACCAGGCTCCGAGGAACACAAACGCCCTGTGTTGCACCTATGGTGGGAAAGAGAACTGCACAAGACTAGTTAGAGATGTCACACCAATCGATACCAAGGCAATACACACTTTGTAAACATGTCAATAATCTGTAGTGTAGCCTTAGCCAGTATGTTTTAATACCTGAAGCATTTGCAGTTGCAGTCATGGTTACAGGGCTGTAAATCAAAATGAGAGCACATAATCGCACCATTATATTTGTTGTTCCAGCAGGATGTTTCTTACAGTTGCTCTAATTTGAAATTAGCATTTTGTTGGGCTGCTTTGTTTTCCAGGCCGACTTCTTTGCACTTGTGACTCAGTGTTCTAATTCTAATATGTAAATACTCAGAAATGCATCATATTTTTGTTTGTTGTTCATGCAAAGCTCTTGTGTAGAGTCTGTGCTGAATGGGAATTCTGTTTTTACCCAATTGGTTATCGAGAAATAATGAAATTTCATTGGTATCATGACATCCCTAGTTTATTGCATTTACTGGTATCATGACTTACAGGAAATAATGAACCCTGAACTGGGATTTATGTTTCTCTCATTATCCTACATGAGGCATTTTGTGTTGACTCAGAGGGTAAGTTTTAGCTTTGATGTTCAAATGAGCTTTATTGGTGCCAAAAGTTAGTGAAAACAAAACTGTTGCCATCCCAAAAATAGCTCTGTGCACTTTCCCATTCAGTGTTAATGGAACAGCTCAGGAATGTGTCACCTGGTAGGATTATAGATTAGGGATTTTTGTTTTCTGGGTTTTAGAGGTTGTGTTCATCTGCATAAATCCAGGTTCATCTATCCATCATGATAGGAGTAACATATGGGAATTTTAGGGTGGATTGCCGCAATCGATTTCTCATTTCACGTATCATTTACTTTGTAATGCAGGCTTAGCATTGTTTGCCAGAAAGCAAACATGCTCTTCTCATAATTCAGGAAGTTATATTGAGAGGACTGCTTCCTGTACTTAAGTAGGGAAAGCATCTCTCCTTTACTATAAGTGGACAGAGACAGTGGTGGTGTTGTGCATTAATGTCTCCTGGAGCTCGACTCTTCTATATCAGACGGCGGCGTTTCCCTCACATGATTGGGAATTCGTGCTTCAACAAGGTGTCGGCAAGCCCTGAAAAAGCCCTTAAAATGTCTTGATATTTAATTACCTGTATTTAAGCCCATAAAAGTCCTTCAGTGGTGTTAAGTACAGCCATTTAAACTTTAAGTTGGGTTTTTGAGCTCTTAAAAATGTGGTCGCTTATAGGTGTGGTTTCTTTATTTATTTTTACCGAGAAACCAGCCCATTGCACTGAGTCATGCTCTGATACCACCATGTTATTTATTTATTTATTTATTATTTATTTATTTCAGTTTTTAATGTTCATTTTATTTCATAATTCTGTCATTAAAATATCTTAAAGTCAGATTAGCTTGAGGAATCTTATCTAGACTAAAGGAGTGTCTGCTATATATATATATATTTTAAGGCATTTCAATATATTGTATGCAAACTTTTTTGTAACAACAGCCATTTATTTTGGTAATTGACCACTTGAAGTTCGATTCAGACCTGCGCCCTTTGCTGCCCGTCCTCCCTTCTCTCTCTCTCCCTCGTCTTTCCTGTCTGTCTACACTGTGGTTCTAAAATAAAGCAGAAATGGCCAAAAAGAAAAAAAAAACTTTGAAAAAAATAAAAAAAAGACACCTGGTAGACTACTTGCGAATTCACCACATGGAAATAAAACAAGTATCAACGGCTTAAACAAGTGAACCGAGTTATTTTTTCCTTGGACCAGTGACTTTGCTGGAGGGGAACTCTGTATCTGCTTTACGCCTGGAGAGGAGACGGGGAAGGAGCTCCAGAAGGGCTGGCCGGGATCACCGCCGGTCTAGCCTCGATCTGTAACTTCCCTACATCGGGATCCTCATTAGACCAGAGCCCTGAGCAGAAACAGACGGTCCAGATGAGAGCAGCCTGTCCGTTTGATCCCCATGATAGAGCCCAGATCGCCTCTAAACATAACCAGCATCCAACCCTCGCTGAACCAGAACAGAATGGAAATGGCAGAGAACAGAGCTTAAAGGCAAAAGCAGAGACACGCTGACATGCATTCACACACACACACACACACACACACACACACACAGTCTCTCCTTTCACTCTCTTTTTCCTCTCTATACATTTCTTGTTTTTTCCGCTCTCTCTCCCCCATTTTCTCTTTTTCTACCATCTCCTCTTTTATTTTTAGTCTCATGCACTCTCCTGTTCACATGCACACAAGCACACACACACGCACACGTATCCATATACTACCTAACAGGCAATCATCGCGGACATTTGTTGAGCAGATGCATAGATGGATGCCAGCTGCGGGCTTGTTCTGCAGCGTGTCCTCCCCTTGGAAGTTGATGAGTGGAATGACAAATGCAATCTCCTGCATTTACATTGACCCACTTCGTCAAGGCCGGGTTCCTGGAAAGGCATTATGGAAGGAATGTTTTGGAGGGAGGCTAAATCGTAATCAAGATGGTTTTCCATAGCAGATTGTTAAATTCCTGAGAGATATTCCTACTTTTTTTCTTTTTATTCTGGTCCAAGTTTTAACAGAGAGACCTGTGTTTTGTTTAGCCCAGACTCTGCTTCTACTTTTAGAAAGAGAAAATTCCAGAATTGGGGGGGAAAAAATTGAAGAAAATTGTTCACAGTGTTGGCCCTGAGAATATGTTTTGACTTAGGTTAGGTAGTACATTTAAATATTTTGTAATGTTTGTTTTAATGTGCATGAAATACAAGATAAGTGGAAATTGCCGTATCGTCTCATTCAGACTCTTAAATACTTGATACTGTGATTTTCTAAAGTTCTTGGCGCCAACTGTGTGGCAAAAACGCACCATGAAAATAATTTGCACATCCTGTTTGACCAAGGTCTCGTTTGTTTTTATGATCTAGCTCCCTTTACATAATGTCCGTTCAATAGCCATCTGCGGTAAATGAAGGTGAAAACCTGCTGATAGCCTGGAGCCTGGGAGCTGTTTGACCAGACGGGTCGTACATCAGTCCAGTCTCACACACCCTCTTAAACCGGCTTTGTACAGGTCTTTATCGGTCACACGTATCCCCCCAAGGAAGTGAGCTATCTGTCTTCCTGTCCTATCTCAGATCCTCGCGTTCTGTGTGTTAGTGTCTAGATGCCTATCAACAGGTGCCGTACCTGTACAAACACTTCACACAGCCACAATGTAGAAAGACCAAACATTTCATTTCCTGTCCTGAGACCCCTAATCTACAGCACGTACAGAACAGTGGGACTACAGTAATCTGGTAACCAGCCGCTGCCTTATTTCTGTAGGCTTACAGCGCGAGCACAAAGCACTTTTTCATAGCGGGCGAGGGGTGAGCGGCGAGCTGCTGAAGTGTTCATAGAAACAACATAATCACCTTGACTGTGTTCAGCTCAACCTGAGTGGGTGGAAACATGACAAGCGGCGTGTGTTGCCAAGTAACGCAGCCCTGCGAGCCGGCCGCCGTGTGATCGTCCATAATAACTGCAGCTATACGTCACAAAGCTGGCAGGGTTGTGAGACATAAAGCTGCCTTTGAATTTTTATCGGAGGGGGAGTCATCGCTCAAGGTTGCCACAGCGTAACTTGAAATAGTGTGACATCCATTTATTTTATTGAGAAATTAACCTTTGTTGTTATTTCGTAATTCGATTCATCTGGGTTCATTACTTGTTAATTAGACTTCATTGGTATCTAATCTCTCTGCTTTGGCCAGCACCCACCTGATGGTCTGTTAATATTGATTGACAACTAAATACCACACAAATTAGAGAGGGGACCATTAGATCAAATATTCATTAGAGCTGCCTGGCAGGAATAAAAAGGGCCATTAAGGCTGTGAATTTTCTCTCTCAATCATTTTTTTCCTCCTCCCCTTCATCCCTCCACCTTCAAGGTTTAAAGAAGATGCGACTCTCTTTATGCTAATCAAAGCGGCACCATCACATCCAAGTGCTGAGCCTCACTGGGGGGTGGGGGGGGAGGTTGCTGAATCCGCCTTACCTCTGATATTCAAATAAATGGAGAACCTGTAAATGTCACGAATCCCCCACGGCACACTCAGAGTCATCCGCTGGGATTGGGAAGTGGCACACATGCTGCAATGCCCTTTCAGGATAGTATAATACTGTATATGGCAAAAATAAATGAAAACAAATGGATGCATTTAAAGCTTTGCCTCTCTCAACAGAAAAAAAAAATCTCTAATAGTTTCCTCAAGCTCGTAACAAACAGGAATAACAACTCATTTAGACTCAACTCATCTTAAATTTTTTTTCCTTTCTTGAAACTTCTGCCAGGAGGTTAAGATAATTCCTCTTGTTTCCAAAGCAGTTGTGTTTGTTTCAGGGATTTTGTGCAAATAAGCAAATAAATAACACTTATTTTGAGAAAATTCTTGAAACAGATTAATTTGTTAATTTGGAAGCAAGTAAAATTGTCTCCTCTCTTTGGTGGATGTTTTCACATTTAATGAGAAAAACAAGATTTTTATACTCAAAGCTGCGTGTGAATATGGATCCGCCTGCTCTTTGAAGGATTTCATACTCTGTGCTCGGTCAAAAAATAGTAGGCTGCGGAAAAGAAATTAGCAGCTGTTCTCCCCCCTTCCTGTTTATCTTCCTCTCTCGTTCTTCTCATGGCGGTGCAAATGGACCACCTGCTGGCTTGTGACCATGACGGCACAGAGTTCCTCATTTAATTAAAAGCTAATACAGCCTAATTAGAATCATTTGGGCTACAGACAGAAAATGCACAAAAAACATCTGTCATAATGGGAGGCTTTTGATGTCAGGCCTTATTTTTCGATGACACATTCTCATAAAGTGTACAATTAGTTCCTGGTATCCCATGTCTGCTGCTCTGCTGGGTGTTTTTCATGCTGGCGGTTTGTACCTGGTTGTTATGAATCAGTGAGGCTGAGGCAGGTTGGACTCTGTCACACTGAAACCTGCTTCAGGCTTGTTTGGTTCTTTGACTCACTGTTCACTGGAGACCTGGCTGTGGTCTTGGTGCTTCCATCTCTCTCTGTCTGTTCATGCTGTCAGCAGCTTGGTTGATGGGTCAGTTTGTTCTGACTGACTGTAGGCGATGCAAGAAGCTCAGATTGCATCTATTACATCTTGCATCTTTATTTTTTCCACTGTATTTTGCCTTTCATAGCATAGGTAGCATTAATCAAAAATAAACAGTAAACACTCAGAATAGATTTACTTAAGAACTTACATTGACCCCAATGATGGATGCAGCTGTTCTTCAGCATTGTGTTTGAGATTTTTATTACTGTAGTCTGTAGTTGTACATCGGAAGTTGTACATTGGGAAAGCTCTGAATGGCTGTAATCAACTGCTTTCCCATTTTGTATTTTGCAGTGCAGGACTACAGTATTTTCCCTGAAATTACATTCCTTACGTTGGAAAGGTTTATTATGTTGTTGGATGACTGAAACGTCAAGATAATATGGGTGCAATTTTGTGAGTGCAGGAGTATTTTGATTTTCTTCTTCAAGATGATTAAGGGGCCTTACATTCAGCACCACAACCTGAGAAGGGAAACAGCAAAGCACAGAAATTTGTGCTGCTGTTGAGGCCAGATGACTGTGAAAAATTCAATGCCAACCGAGTTTCTCTAGTTTCCCACCTTGGTAGGAACTTCCAGTAAGTTGTTGATCGTGTTGCTCACAGTGTGAACGCAGTTATCCTTTAGCAGCGTTCCTCTGCATAATTGTACAAGTGTGCAGCAGTGGAGATCTTCCAATGGAAGTAACTCACTACTGAGGTATTTATGAAGTCAACAAACTCTCACACACACACACACACACACACCTACCTACCTATGTGGTCCACCATCACAGGCTCCTTTCTTGTAGAGATTGACATTCCTGTGACTGGTGCAACAGTAGACTCCTGTCCAGGACGCTGTGGCTAATTAAGCTTTGATGACCACACCGTGCTTACTCACCAGAGTCAGCCAAGCACTGCTAGGAAACAAACACCGCAGAGCTGACTGGGGCTGGAACCTGCCTGGTTGTCAAGTTTGTTTGATTCGCTGCTGCCAGCAACAACATCTGTATGTGTGTGTGTGTGTGTGAGAGAGAGAGAGAGAAAGGTAGAGAAAGAGAGATTGAGAGGCAAAAAGGCCACCTATGTCTCTGTTCAATTTTTCTGAAGGAAATGAGAATTGCAGAAACACACTGCCCTCTCACCTCTCTTCCTTGGACCTACATATCGAAGGTCATGTCTGATGTATTTTTTCTGTCAGTTGCGGTCCGTGTTCTTCTTGCGGCCTCAGTTAGGGCAAGGCATCAGGGAGCGTTCATCGAAACGCAAAACCCAATATTACATCCCCGTCACTTCAGGAACTCTGCTGGATATTGTAGATTGCTGATGCCACAGGGGTTACGGGAAGCTTTTAGGTGC
The DNA here is from genome assembly GCA_900302615.1 of Holocentrus rufus. Classification (NCBI taxonomy): domain Eukaryota; kingdom Metazoa; phylum Chordata; class Actinopteri; order Holocentriformes; family Holocentridae; genus Holocentrus; species Holocentrus rufus. The sequence goes on from OMLF01015615.1 coordinate 12,305, forward strand.
GCACTTCCGAAGGGCAAGGGCAGATGGATTCTTACCAGTGTGATGGAGAGAGAGCGTGGCTTAATGGAGACCTTATTGCACCCTGGAGTCCTGTCGAGTGACTGGAGGAATCCAACTCTCGAAATAGCAATCAACACAAGCCACGTTCATCCATCTGCCATTAAGTATTCCGTCTCCCTTTCTTCCAAATCTGTCTCTCTCATTAGATCACTGAATTGATACTGCCCTGACAGAGGAATCTAATTTCAAACAGCTTTTTTAATTATCCTGCTGAAATATATGAGCTGTCGGATGTTGCTGCAGTGACCTGACTTTGGATTGACCTAGAATGAAATTGAAATACTCTAGGGGACAGTTTTATCTCCTGTACAATCTTTTCTCCTCCTCCATGTGAGGTAGTGACTGAGGAAGGAGTGTAACAGACTCAGCCATTTGTGGAAATTATCTCCAAAAACCAAAACGAGTCTCTGCATAAGACAAGCTGTTAACAGAACGAAGGAAATGAGGTTTCAGGCTCTCGTCTTGGTCTGAATTGCTTTCCTTTCTCGTATCTTTTATTTTTGCCAGTCCTCCCTCTCCTTAACTCCGTTCTCTCACCTCCATGCCGAATAGTTTGCCAGGAGATTTGCAGAGTGCTACCACATTCCTGGTTGGCACTCATGTCTGGGCATATCTGAGGTGCAGGCACTAGCCAGGGCAGCCTGCAGAGATGAGACCAGGACTGGCAGCCAAGGACTCAGCGCCCATCTGGTGCCCGAGCCAGAGAGGGAGCCATCATTTATTACCTCCGCTGATGCGAATAGCAGCTCCTGCCATCCTGGAGACGTACTGTTTTAAAGCGTGATCGCTACACTCCATAGGGTTTCAATCCCGAGGCACTGGCAGTCTCTTATAGCTGTCTCACTGTTTGGGTCTGAGTGGCAGTATTTTCCCCCTCTCTGCTTAATCCATTGACATTGTTCATCCTCACAGATCATATTTCAGAATGCAAGAGACTTCGAGGCAGCATCCCCCTCCGTCTCGCCTCTTTCTGAAGCTCGCTGCTTTATCTCAAATCTGGCACATTACTCGTTTGAGGCGATATCTGCAGGCCGGCAGAGGAAGATTTAACCATGACACCAATCTGAGTTCTCGAACTCCCACCAAACAGCGGACGTTTTAGTCTGGAACATCTATCAGAGTTGTGGGATGTGTTTAGCCTGGCTGCAGACTGCTGAGCTCCTATGTTCCACGCTGCCGTAATCTTCCATCTTTGGCTCATTATGTTGGAAAAATACTGCAGACTGCGACCCCACATGTTTGACATTACTGTTCCTTTATGTCCAGTTTGATACTAAATCCTCTGTTAAGTTTTGCTCATGTCCTTTGCTGGATAGTTTTAGCACTTACTTGTGTAAACAGTTTGCATTAGGCTTTCATCACGTTGGCTGTGTGCAGAGCCTTTGTTGAAGAAGGAAACTAAACATATGTATAAGAAATGGTGGCATTTATTCTCCATTGCTTTTCCGTTTTCCCTCCAAAATGGTCTCATTATTGGATTACTGCCCAGTTTTACTGGACCAAAGAGACAGCAACGGGCCAACCTGCTTTACCTGGGTAAAGCCTAATCTGTCTTAATCTAATAATTGCTCCCATATTCACACAGTCTCATAAGAACACAGCTGCAGGGATGGCTGTGGCCCCAGATTGCTGTGCACTATGGGTAATAGTACCCATGGTCCCTTTCATGGCCAGGATCAGATCTGTGGATGCCGCATGTGTTTTTTATTCTTTTCATTTGGGCGTTCCAGACAAAGATTGTATAACCTCCTGTCAGTCTCTCTCTCTCTCCTCCCTCCTTGTCGGCTCATGTTCTGTCCTCTAGATCTCCTCCCAGCATGCGTGGGTTATACCGAGAGGCATTAGACTGCCTATGTTTCAACAGTCAGCCTTTTATGAGTGGGTGTTGAAAATCGGCGAGAGCTGGATTGGCTCAGACGTCTCTATTTTAGATGTGGCATGACAGTTATGAAGTCTTGGGGAGAAGGACAGAGCAGGGGGGATGATGAGCGATGTAGTTCATATCGCCTATGAAAGGCTTCATCGTATAGCTTCATCTGTCATATAGCTACCAGATCACTCTCCATGGACAGCTGTATGAATACCACTCTATAATAAGAAATCGCATGACCCTGTATTGGTATGGCTGCATCACAGTGAGTGGATGCATAATAAGCTCAGCAATTGAGATAAAATGCAATTGCCAAAATTTAATTAAAGTTACACTTATCAGCTGTTTAGTGACGTGTGTGTTTACATGCACTTCAGTAATCGGGTTACTCACCCTCGGACTGCAGTTACCTGATTTTTCAACTGCCATGTAAACGAGAACAAGATTTCTCCTGGAGAAACCTGATTACTGGGCCATGTCTACCACTAGAGCAAATGTAACTACAAGACGACTGACCTGTGTTCTCTGCCCACTGACAGGCGCTCAACCAACTCCTCTGTCTGCACCGGTGACAGTCTGGAGGAGGTCTTGGTGGGGGAGTAATTGGGTTTCTTCGGTGCATGTAGAAGTTATGATGAAAGTTAAAAATGAAATATGTGTGAAAAGGTTTAAAGAAATTCAAGTGACCTTTTCCTTAAAAAAAAAAAAGTCTTGTAGAAGTCTTGTAGTACATGCAGCAACATCAGTGTCCTGGTTTCATTCATTGCCAGCAACGTTGTACAGTGTTGTTGCACAAGTGTGAGAGTCCTGCTTGGACGATGAGTGATGCTTCTGTTGTTTTTCCTCCTGGCCATGTAACGGAGACGCTACCATCCCTCAAGGGGCCAGACCTCTCATACCAGTCCCAGTTTGAGTTCCCAGTCCCAGCCTGAAGCCAGCTCCATCCCCCCTGGTGGGACACGGTAATGAGGCGGTAATGGCCCAGGATGGGTGGCCTAATAAAGCTCACTTGGAGGAGTGTTTGGGTGGGGCGCAGCACACTGCAAACTCTTTGATGCTGCTGCCCCCTCACTGTGTGCTTATTAAGAGATTTATGGATGATGTGGGCCCCCCCTCCCCCTTCTAAGCTTACAGTTACATGAGTGTTTTTGTTATTTTTTCTGTCATGGAGACCATATGGGGCAATCCTTTATATTTGAAAGGCAAAGGTGCACCGGCAGGCAGCAGCTCGTTAAGCAAGACGAGCGGGCATATCATGACGGTGTACGGGCGGTGACATACTTCTGTCAAAATGCCATGTCAAGCACTTTGCAAAGGAAAATTAATTTCCATCACTCTTAAAAAATAACACTGATACCGCAGCTTCTCTGTCTTGTTCGTGACAAGGCGCTAATTGTGTAAGTTGTCAAAATAGGGATCGGGACGTTCCACAGAGGCATCATGGATGACTGTTTCTGTCGGTGTGTGAGAGGCCCTGTTCAGACTTGGTTTCAACATCTGAGAACAAGCGGACAGTTGAGACAGATTGGTGTTCACACCTGGATAATGCATCTCATGTGACCGCTTATGATCAGATTTGTGATTTTTGTGATCGTCCTCTCAGGCTTACCTCTTTCTTTTCTTTTCCACCCATCCTCTTCCTTATCTCCGGCCCATTAGTGAAGCAGTTGTGCCCACTTGCTCTATTTTTAGGATTACCCAACAAAGACGCCACCATCTCATCGCAAAAACAAACTTCATTAAAATTTGTCAGGGACACTGCAGATGCTATTTGGCACAAGCATCCCTGACTACCTTCAAAGGTGGTTTCAATGAATCCACTACAAACCCCTTTCATACCTCCACATAGAGCTGTCCATTTGTGATCTGATCACCCAAGACAGATGTTGAAACTAAGTGCGAATGGTGCCTGAGAGAAGAGTATAGAAGGATGGCTTAGCAACCTGGTCCACCTGGAGAAAGAGAGATGGATGAAGGAACAGAGAGGTGAGCGATGCGGTTGCCATGCCAATGCTGCCTGGTAATAAGGCAGGGAAGGGGGTCTTTGTATAGTTGGTGTAGAGCGTGTTCCCTGCTGTCAGTGGTAAGATGGAGAGAAATAGGCATGAACTGATACTGATCGCAGTGTGGTTTGTTATAATGAGCCCGGCCCTCTCTCTGCACACGAGCAGTCACTTTTCAGAACGTGACCCCCTCCACAGTGCAATTACCTGGTACAATAAGAGCAGTGATTGAATTAGGCTAGAGGGTGTGCATACCAGTAGCAGTGGTTAAAAAAAAGCAGTCCGGCTCTGCAGCTTTGAACATGGTTTTCAATTAGAGCCAGTGGAATGAACATAGATATATGGGGGACTAATGCGTGCCTCATGGAGATGCAAGCTGGGGTATGTTTTTTTTGGATGTAATGGAAAATGAAGAGGCAGCAGGCACTCATTCTTTTGTATTACTTTGATCCATTCGATCTTGATCTTCCAGTGCGGGTGCCTCTATAATGGTTGTGGTTGCACATGATATATTGGCTGTCAGTCAGCGCCTACTTGTTATGTATGATATGAAAAGTGTCAGATATGTTTTGAGTTGTGTGAGGCTCTGATACACTTCAAAAACACCCTAAGAGAACACCCAACATGGCAGAATTTAGAGACCCTGTCCTGGTCTTGTTAAAATAACAAATGGACTGGTTCAGGATTCAGTTAATGACATTACGGACTGTCCTCTGAGCCGTTTTGCTGATGGACATAGATTTATTTCCATACCCCAAGTACTTCAGAACAAAATCAGTCAGTTAAGCCAAAGCCAAAGGTCGATGATGAGATCAGTCCGTGGTGGAACAGACTGTCACTGCCATTACAACGTTTTGACAGAGACATTGTACTCGGTCTGACTCTGTCCTGTTTAATGTCTCTGCTGTCAAGTTAAATAACATACCCCGATCTCTTTGTTTGGACGTTTCAGGTTCATGCATTGGTAATTTCCCTCCGTGATTCCTATTGCAGACGCCAGACTATTGCTGACACGCAGGCTGGCTAAAAATACTGACCAAGAGACTGGTGAAGCATGAAAATGCATGTTTAGCAGAAATAAACTTAAGATGAAGTCAGCATTTGAAATGAGCTTCTACTTTCCCTTCAGCTGTGTTTGGTTTATAAGCTAAAGATGGACTTTATTTTACAGCTTTTCTCATATACCTCATTTTTTACCACACAGTCTAAATACTTTTGTGTTTTTTTTGCACAGATTTCCAACTGAGACACATGCAAGAACACTTTTCACCACTATTTACCTTTATTTTATCTGTGGAGTGTAATGTGTGGTCTGATTTATTGTGTGTCCTTATCAACAGCTGTTCCATGGTCCTTATGAGACCATATATAAATATATATTTATATCGCTGCATCTGTAGAATACTTTTTTGCCAACTGGCTTTTAAGGAGCCTGTCACGGGAGGCAGCTCAGTCCATGGAAAACTGGAACACACACACACACACACACACACACACATACACACACACTCACACATCCAGTTATACGTTGAAAGACCACGAGAAGCTCTGTCAGTGGGCGCTGGTGGTTCCCAAGACTTTTCCCTTCATTCCCACTCCCATTTATCTCCTTGACATCTCAGTCTACAAACACAACTGAGGATGAAGCGGTTAGTGTTTTTCATCTGCCTCTAAAAAGGGGCCGTCTCTTGCACTATGACAGATGTTATCTGCCGGGTGCTAACACAGCCATTCAAGTTATCACTCCTTTTGAGATTTCATCGCCCACACATGATGAAATGCGCTGTAACAAATGAGTATTATAGACTCCAATTGTCTGTGGAACTGACCTGGATTACAGATTATCGCCAAACATTTCTCAGCATTTAACCTGTTTAGGTGGATGGTATTCACTTTAATGGGACAATTATCAATGTGAAGATACTAAATTTAATTCTACATAGTCCACACTTCCTGTCATTAATTGCCTATTCCTAAAGAATTATTTGCGAAATGCTTTCTAATCCAGGTCTGCTGTACAGGATTGTGCATTTTACCCTTCATCCCCCCATCAGGAAGAGTCCTGCCTCCTCTCCTTGTCTTACTTGCTCCCTCCTTCATCCACCCTGGGAGGAATGCTAATCTTGTTAGCCAGGCATTCCAGAGCAACAACGGGAATCTGCAGTGATTGCTAAATTGCTCAGGAAATAAAAATATTAACCAGGGTGGGTTTTTTTTTTCTTCTCCTTGCTGCTGGCATGTCTGGCTCGCTTAATGGAGCACTTTGGAAGGATGACCTCATCATGCGTGTCAGAGAAGACGAGGAGAATGATCGGCCTTGATATTTTTAAGCCTTTTCCTTAAAAAGTTAGCAGTTTAGACTTGAGTGCAGTGAACTTCAGACAGCGGATTCATTTTGAGGCTTTTTACCGTGCGCTGTCTTCAACTTTTTGAGCCACCAGCCTCCCCTGTTGATGATATTCTAGTCTCCAGAGACCGGTAAAGTCGACGCTTTTAAGGGTGAAAGCAGCTTGAAAAGCCATTTGCATCAGGGCTCCTTCACTCCCCGTCCTTTGCAGCTTTAAAAATTGATAACATATGTTTTTCCACTCTGTGCTCAATGTTCAGGCCCTCATTTGACCCACTGATTGACGTTCGCTAAATAAGTTGTTTCATTTCGCCTTTCAAATCACACTTAGCTCTCTTTCAGATCTTATATGAACCCTTGGCGTTATTAATAATTGATCCAATCAGAACTGCTCTAATCGTGTTTGTGCCATTTCCTCTTTTTGGTGCTCCTTTGAAGTTTCACTGTTTGTTGTCAGTGTTTGCATTTTGAGTAAAGAGGACCGATGTTATCTTGAGTCTCGCAGCTTTTATCCTTAATTGGGTTATGTAGATTTAGAGGCTGGGGAGCGGAAGCGAGGGGCGA
>OMLF01015621.1:0-33790 GCA_900302615.1 Holocentrus rufus
TCCCTGCTAGAATATAAGAAACTGACCATCTTAATGACTAAGAGTGGACATATGCAGTCCGATTTGACCGAAAATTTCCAGCCTCTTAATGTCAGACATGACATGTTTTGCTGGACTTGGGTGCATTGCGAGATCTAAGTTTAAATAACATTGTGTCACGAGTAGAAATATTATTGAGGCAAATGCTGCCAGTGACATTACAAGAGGTCATGTGGGAATATGTTTGCCTGCCTCCAAGCTGTCAAATCTGTGGCACTGAGGTTGTGGACTTGGATGCTCCCTGTGTAATATCATTCCTAGTCATTGGATCAAACAGACGACTCTGACAGGGTTACAACAATCGTCGAATCCTCTCTGCATGCACCGACGCACGCACTCGCTCACTTACTTGCATACACACAAATACAGCCCTCTTTAAAGAGGTGTAATCATATTTAAGGAATAATTTATCAATTTATTTTCTCCTGGGAAAGCTACAGATCTCTGCAGAGGAAGTCACTGTGCAATATGGTCCCTGGATGCAGCAGAGAAAATCCCTGGATGTTTTACAAGCTTGCTAATGAACATTTGAGCCACACAGCAGTTAACATTGTCTGATCACGTTTTTTCTACACTAGTTGTTGTTGTTGTGCATGGTGTGGCAGTGATGTCTTCATCAGCCTGTCAAAAAGGAAGTGCCTGCAGCTGTGGCGGATCCCCCCAGAGCCTGTCACACTCCTTGTTTCCATGGCAGTCCTTCAGGCAGCACCACAGGCAGGCTGTGTGCAAGGACCCATACAACCTGTTTTTTCAGCAGCCGCTCCTCTGATGTTCAGCCCCGAAGCGGGTGTCAAACTACCAAGTGCAGAGACAGAGAACACTGCACCCTTTCTCTCAGTTGCAGGTCTACCCAGCTTTACAAGGAGATGCATAGCAAAAAGCCTCATTTGAATAAGCCACTATTCTCAGCACCTCCTTAGTAATTGTTACATGAGCAATGCCGTTAAGGTTCTCTGACCTCGTATCTGAGCGACATTATGCTCACAGTAGGACAAAGTAACAAAAGCACAACGCAGAGTTGACTTACACGTGTTAAAGCACTTATGTGTGTGTTATTTGGTGTGGTGGTGCCACCTGAAAAGCAGGTCATGGAGATTAGTGGCTGTGCTCTAAGTCCCAAATGGCCTAAATTAAAGGTGCAGAGGTTAGGGTCTGCCTTGAGACAGGACCCTGACACCAATAAAGTGTAGTTCTTTTTTTTTTTTTTTCCTGGCATCAACTCAACAGTAATACAATCCAAATGGCATGCCAGATTGTGTTTTCTATAGTTACTGATTGTTCTGCCTGTATAAGCACGTCTACCTGAGGAGGCTGCATGGGGAGCGTTTGAAAAGATGCTGTAGCCTGCTTTTTTTTTTTATGTTCGTTCTAGATTTTAACTACACCGAGTAAAGGATTGATGTTGTCTCTGGAAATAGGGGTGAAAATATGACTGAGATAACAACAAAGAGAAAAATGACCGCTAATGGCAGCTGTTTTCAGGAGCCCCAGTTTACTAATAATTCATTCGGTGGCCCACAGTACACACTGGTGTTAAGACATGGCAAAAGCCATAATTCTTTATAGCATCAAGAATAGAAGATGGCCTTTAAGAGCTGAAATTAAATCATTGGCCTTTAAAAGCATCTCTCCAAGGGGCAAGCTGCATTAATAAATTCAACTGATTCTGCTTTAATATTATTCAGAGTGCATTAAAATGAAGCCAACAGCTGGGATCACGGCCAATCTCTGGAGTATTGCTTGGGCCGCGAGTGCCGATGAAATGCAAAGCATGTCTGAGCGCAGCCCTGTGTTGTGGATGTGGGGACACAAGGTCTCAGTGTTACAGGTGCAGGCCTGACAGTTGCTGCTCCCGGATCAGGGGTTTGTGGGTACTGACACGGGCCAGAGGACAGCTACTGCCTGCCTCCGAAACAATGTCACATGAGAACAGACGCCCCGGCCACCCAGCCAATCAGGCCAGCTACTGCCATAATCATGACAGTACTGCTTATGAGAACTACAAGAACCTTCAAACTCTTAAATGTTTGCATTTAGAGCCATAGTTGGGATAGTTATGGACTTATTACGTTCCACTGAAATATGGATGGGCTGTTTAAAAAATAGGACTTTGAAAAAAGGAAACGAAATAAAGTGTTAAGCTTTCTAACATTTGGTGTTACATCAGTGCTCTATACTTAGCATGAGCACATGCGTCAGGCAACAATACAAAGAATAATTGAACTGCATATTTCATTCTAATTAACAGTGATATAACACAATGTGACTCTCAGCCTCCTGAGGAAAGAGCACCATATTTTGTTTGATGAATCTGCTAAAGCCACAGCTAGTCTCGCCACTAACCCCTGGGGAATCAGGTATCATTAGAGATATGAACAGATCTGCTTTTTGTCTCACTGAAAGAGGGGGAAAACACATTTTCTCAGTGCTGGCACATGGGTGACTGTGAAAGTGTTCAATATTAATAGCCTTTCATCAAGGACACAATTAGGACACCTCTATTTGACACATTCTATAGGTTCTGAATGAATATGGATATATGGTCCCAGGGAAGGAGCCACTGGCTGAATAACAAAGTGAAATCTCAGGCCCAGTTGAATGGAGAATGCACAATATGACAATCAAGAGCTGATGTATTTTGATCTATTGTGAATTTAAACTAACCAAGAGACTAAAAGTGTATTATTAGCCGATTCATAATTCACGGCCCAGGGCAAGCTGTATATTTATCCAAATTAGCATAAATATGGATATACAAACACACACACACACACACACACACACACACACACACACACACACACACACACACATATTAAAGAGGCCATACTGCTTTCATCTAATACTGAAGTATTTCTGCTCAAACCTCTGCTCAGTTATAAATGGAAAACACATGCTTGAGTGTTTCAGTATTTCTGTTCCCTGTTCTCCAGAGTAAAAATGACTTCAGAGCAGCTGATTTATTCAACCTTGATTAGTGTAGTTGTTCTGTGACTAAAATCAATATGACCATGACACTGGTCGCAGATTGGTCAGAAGTTAAAGAGAGATTAAACAAAGTTAGTTAAAGGAGATTTGATTAGTGGGCGCTGTCTGAGCTATGTAATTTTCGACACGAGAGCCAGCTGCGAGGCTGGGGTGTGAAGAGGGCTGTGGTGTGTAGGAGCACAGCGAGGAGAGCAACCACATGTGCATCACCTCAGAGCACAGCCTCCTTCTCCGAGGTCTGTCAGATCATGAGACCAGAGAGTCATGTGGCACAGGAGCAGAGTTAGGCCTATTAACCAGAGCGGCTAATTACCAGCTCCTACAAGGTTTTCAAGCTCTCAGGCAATGCATGCTCTCATTTCTGATTAAAAACATAAATGCATGTACAAAAAAGGATCAATTACAGCAAGGCAGAAAAGATAACAGCCCCATACCAGAGTAATTAGATTGGGTGTTTCATCAGAACTGCTTGCTCTGTGATGAAGGTTTAAACAGTCCAGTGGCAGAAACGCCACAACTGTGTTTGTTTTATTTATGATGCTGCAGTGTCACCCACCGGGGCCCAATTAGCCTGCGACTGATGCCTTGGAAAGCCTCTCCCTGCTCCTCTTTGACAGGAAATGAAAGCTCCACTTGCTCACGTCCTTCCAATGACCTGTGGGCTCTGGCTTCAACCTGTTAAGGGCAGACTGGCCGACAGCAAGGACTTCAACATGCCACCACAACCTCCTTCCTCCAATCCTTTCAGGCCATTTGCCAGTATATTTCACATCGCTTAACTGTGTCAACAGAGGACACTGTGGTGATAATGTGCAAGTCTTAGAACGGACCTCTTCAGGCAAAGTATGTAGACGGCAATGGCTGGCTACAGATTTACTTCCAGGCCACCTTCTGCATGGCTGATTTGATAGTGATGTACTGTAATGTATAACGGCATACTCAGCGTTCCCTACCCACATGAGGGAGCACCACCATAAGGAACGGGCCTGATTGCCATGTTGGCTTGAGCTCTTACACCGGCTTCAAACAGTTTGTCAAAATAATTTTCTTAATTAACTGAGATGTGCTCTGATTAAAATGATATTTACCAATTTACAACCTTACAATCAGGCTAGAGCCGGGTTTAAATTGCCTTTCAGGCACATAATGTGTATGTTGTATAACCAGAGAGAGAAATAAGCAGAAAATGATCTGGTCAAGCTTTGATATGTTATTAAAAACAGTGTTAGATTTTTTTAAAGGACACAATCATTTTTGCCAAGGGCTTTTCCAGTCAAAAACAGTCAACAGCATCTATTAAAATTGCAGTAATTCATTATTTCAGAAGCAGTCCTTCACACCTTCCTCAGTGCCATGCTACCATTAGAACTACACAGCGCTTTGTGTAATCCTTCACTTACCTCACACACATGGACATAGTTTATTAGTTTCAATAGGCAAATAAAAAAGAATGTCTGCGGACCTTTAAGCAAGCAGCAAGAGACCAATTAGCAAGTATCTCTATTCAATTCCTCCATATCTCTACTTAGAGAGTGTGAGGGAGAGCGAGGTCTGGGGGGAGGAGTTTGAGCGGCACAGACAGGAAGAGAGAAAACAAAGCCATCATCTCCCAGTGCTTGCCCTCCTCTCCCCTCTCCTCTGCAGCTCCAATTACTGGCTTCTCTCCCTGCCATCAGTATGCAGCAGGGCCGCTCCTCTCCTCCACTCGCCCCAGGCCATTGAATACGTTACCTCCGCTATGGGGCTAGGGGCTCAGGGGCACTGCGCCCCCTAACCCCCTGGATAATTTGGGATTCCTGCTCCTGCCTTGGAGAGCTGAAAACAAATAAAACACCCAGATAAATAAAGAAATAAGGTTGCCTCACAAATATCCAGAGATCTACTGATTTATTGATTTGTTCATTCTTCCATTTATTGTTATTTGTAAATCATTACTGATCTGCACCCACACCTCCATCCTAAACCTACGCACGAGGATACAGAATAATGCACTGCATTCAGGCAAAAGTTTTGCATAGCTGTAGCATTTTAAAACCGTGGTTAAAAGTCAAGTTTAGCTCCTTTTGTGACAAAAATGAACACAGCAAATACTTTATGAGTTGACTACAAAGAGGAGCATTATAATCTTTGCAATGTAATGTAGACATTAAAAAATCCCAGATTTATTTGGAACATGCCATTTATACATATATACAAATATGTTTTTGAGAGCTAATTGTTGTACATGGAAATGAAGCATTTTACAAGCTTCTCATCACATTGCCTTTCAGATCCTATAGTTGCCATTTTACACCCATGTTTAGAAAGGCAAACGTTTCATAACCTTAAAATACATTTAAAAGTTGATTGACTGCCAGTTCAGACATCACTTGTATCATGTGCTCTGACAGAAGGAAAACAACTGTCTCAAATCTCGTATTTTCTAAATTTTCTGCAAGAAGGCAATCCTTTTGTTTTATTACAAAGACCATTACCAGATAAGAGTATCCCTTTTCGTTCCCTTACATCAAAAAGTCTGCTCAATGCACTCGAGGCAAGTCTATAAAGCTTCTCAAACTAGAATGCCTTTGGCTTAGATTTCCTTTCCATCTCCTAGTCTTTGGCCAAGGTTTAAGATAGCTCACAGCTGCCCGGACCATACAGTTCTTATTAAAGTACTTAAGGTGACTTGCAGGATGGAGAGAAGCATATTTGTGTTTGAAAATCAGTTCTGAAAAGCGACCAAACAGTATTGCATGGCAAACTGGTCAAACTATGATAATCCAATAATCTGGCACTCTTCGCTGCCAGTAATAGCATCAAAACAATGAAATTGATCGGAATATATTTAATATACACACAGCCATGAGGTGGTCCTTTTGATGACCCATTTAAAATCTATGAAAAACAAAGCAGAGCTCCACTCAGTTTATCTACAATTGTGATAAAGTATCACTGTCTGTTTATTGTCTCTCATGCTGACAAACCCCAGCACTGTGGTTCTCATGCAGTTGTCTGCGTCCATAGCTGCTCTTCCCGCTCTCCTTGTGAGCACAGGCAGGCATGCTTTGCTTTTTCGGCACAGCCTCACGACTAACCGAATTGTTTTGAAGACAGTGATAACAATAGCAGGGAAAATGCAAAAGAAATGGGGTGGAAATGGTGGCGTGAAAAAGAGATCTTCCACTTCAGTGTGTGGCTCGAGGAAGTAACCGAGAGCAAAACCCAAACACGGGGCCGTCCAAGTCAGATAGGCTCTCACGTTGCACCCAAACCATTCCCCCTCTTCTCGTAGTGACATTAATGCCTGTTTAATATGCCTCTGCTTTTCCAAAAAACATAGTTGGAGTAAATGATTACTAGATTACTTAATGTAGCGCTGAATCAATTCTCAAACATGTCTATCCCTGCAATGGGGAGCAGGCAGAGAGGGGGGAGCACAGTGAGACAGTGAATATGATAGAGCCATAGGGGAAATTATGGGACTATTAAGGAGGCATTGTTGTTTCTCTTGGCTTCTTGGAGGATTTTGTTAGTGTATGTATTTCCCTTTTAATAGTTGGCAGTTACTGGTCAGGGGATGTTAAATCAGCTGGCCGCAGGATTTTATATTGTGATATCGTCAAATAATGTGTTCACAAATTCAACCATGAGGTAATGTTAGGTGAGGTAATCCACTTACAATGATTAAGAGGCCCTTGACTGCTTTTTCCCCTTCTTCCATCACTGGGCACTCGCAGAATTCAGTTTCAGCTTCAAAGCTTGTTGACTATAATGCAATACCGCCCAGTATTGGGAAAATTGCATATTTGAGACAAACCATACGTAATGTAGCTCATAAAATATCACCTGCTTAAATGGCCTATGACAATGTAAGATTAATGACAGTCCATTCAGTGCTAAGCAGCAGAGGTAAAGGAGGCACCTGCTCCTCAAAGGCCAGCTCTAATCATTCTCATCTGGACTCCCCGCTGACACACTAACCTGCTGTTCCTAAAGAAAGGAGATCTGCCTCCCAGATCCTCAAACACTTTTCTGGGCCCGTCGTATTACCTTCTTAATTCAGCCCAGATGTGACGTCCCCACTCTGCCATCCTGTTTTTCCCCCTCTGCTTCATCTCATTCCCACCTGCTAGCTGACCCGGGGACCTAAGGCCCAGACTCTCATTTGGTTTGCCTTTCTAAAAGTAAAGTCCCGGTCTTTGAATCGCAGCAATCTTTCTCGCCACAGCCTGGAGGGTCTGTAGTGAAGTCCGCATACTATAGAAAGCGCTGGAATCTTCCCGCTGTCACATCCCCCCGTTCCTTTTGTTGTCTTAATAAGAATCCCCCTTGTTCATGCCAGAATGGTCAACCTCCCATGTAGATGGCTAAGAACCAGTGATACCTACACACCTACAGACTCCAGTCTGTTAGGCTCCACACATACTGTAAAAACATCGCTATAGCCCTTCTCCTTCTACACCCACCTTATCTCATAAATAAACAAGTGTAATCAAAGTGTTATTGTCCATTTTATGGTTGGTTTCTTGGTGCAAACTACTCATGGTCTTGCATGTTTTGCACCTCCCTCAATGATGTCTTGGTCTTGGGAGTACAATGGATTTAAATGAAAAACTAAAGGAATGTCATTGTTGGATGATGAACACCATCGGCTAGCACTGACCGCCTGAAAGATCTCAGCTTTAATTGGATTGCTTGGCTATCCCAAGCTGACGGACATGCTTGTCTCTCAGGACCACTGAGCGTCTGTCTCCACTGGATGGGCCCCAGTAAATAATCTTTCTCCCCTAAACGCTTACCATTAATTGTGTTTTTTTTTTTTTTTTTTCTTTTTTTTTTTTTTTTTTTCAAGACGCAGTAGGGGGGTTAGGGAGGGGGATAATTAAGACAATGCCTTTGCGCTTCACTTTGGAACAGGGATCCCACCAGGGCTGAGGCAGGTGCCTCTTACTGGAACAGACTTACTGACAGGGCCTGCCAATCAAACCTATAGAGCTCTCCATTTCTTCGGCTCTTAGATGCTCTATTCCCTTTAGTCAGTTTATTGCAAACACAGTTTTAAAATGCTGGGGATTAAGCAGGTAGCAAACAGGCCCAGTCTGTCAAAGGGAATCAGTGTTCCCCAGCCTACTCATACATAGTCTGTCTCACCCCATCTACAGCTGTAGTCATGGTGGAAGGTTTTAACTAACAAATGATTATAGAGCTCACACTTTAGCAATGGAATTATTATCAACACAGTGATCACTGTTATTATATGGACAGCACACCGAGGTCTCTGTTTTCAAAAAAAGGCTTCCAGAAACCTGAGTGTCCCGCAGCAGTATAATTTCTTTCACTGATTACATTCCCTAATTCATTTTTCTACAGCAATATCTTCAATGTTCCCGTGTCAAACGCAAACGTTGTTGGAGGGGGAGCGATGAATAAACTGTTTGGTGGCAAAAAAACTACATCTATATTTTCTCTGTTTTTTTTCTAAATTCATGCTGTGTATTAGCATGGGGAGTAGCAGAACAATACAAAGAGTCTTTGAGGAACACAGAAGGAGACGTCTATTGTTATTCTTATACCTGACCTGGAGGGCATTGTCAAACTGTGCAGAAACATGCGAACATAGCATATAGTATAATAACATAATCAAGAAAAATCGTAATGGTTCTGAAAAACATTGTATCTCTTTAGACTTGCGCCTGATCTAGTAGACAGGCTGGAGAGAGGTGCCAGCAGCTATTCACGATTGAGCGGGAAAGCAGGTCATGGAGTCATGGCCACTAAGAGCTGCTGTGCTATAGAGTGCCACTGACAGGCTTGTACAAGGCCAGGGCCTCATCTGGCTGCACTGCAAAAATATAGGGACTGGATCAGGTCTGCTGTTTAAATACAGAAAAGATATCCTTGCCCAAATAAGAGAGAGATGCAATCATGTGCAAATGGAGAAAAAAAAGCAGAGGTTTAACCAAAAAGAATGTGAGACGGAAATAATATAATGCAGCTCAGTATTAATACAGGCAATTTTGATGCACGTTCCTTGTTTAATTCTCATGCAAGAACAGCGAATAGTTTCTGATTTTTTTAGTTTTTGAAAAATGTGAGAACAGATGTGTGCTAAATATAATATGGAAGATAAGTGAATGCAAGAGTGGATCTGAATTCCCCTAGCTGCTCGTCACATGCAGACAGGAAATGGACAGCCACTTTGGGGAAATTCAATTCAGTTGTCGTCCACTGCGAAAAAGATTGAATCATGTAGACATTTGAGGTGATTTAATGGCGTTAACATACGCGCAGTGCAGCTCCATGGCTTAAACTGCACTGACTACGGATTATTGAGTTCAGTGTAAAATCAGTCACTTCTCTAGAGTCCATTTGACTGAAAGAAATGGATGGACATTAGCAGAAATTTTGAAAGTGATCTGTTTTGCGGATAAACCAGTGATGGATAGGCTCACATACTACTGTAACGATTGCTTGCAATTCACTGAGTCTCATTTTCTGTATGGGCACTTGTACTTTATCTTCTTTAACTCAAATGCATTTGGATATTGCCAAAATTGGGTGTTTTTTTTTTTTCTTTCCTTTTTTCAATTTTTTAAAGTCATCTTTAAAATTGTCATCTATTTATGGTTGAAAGCGTTAAAATCTTTCCCAGGGATAGTCTGGTGGGGGGCACTTTTGGTTTTGACAGGGGGCTTGAAGCTGGAGGACCATTGATTCAACAGATCATGTGCATGTAAATGACAGCTTCCTTTTTTCTTAACTCTCCCTTTATGTAACGAGCCAAAATATCCAGTGCACTGGTGAACTGGACAATAAGTATCATATTCTAGGTACTTTTTTTTATTTGCAACTGGTATAAATTGTAAGAGCAATTGTAAGAATTTCTACATGCATAATCAGAGTGTTGTTCTTTTGGAGCATTCAGAGTGAACTGAGGGGAGGAGATGCAGCATAACGATCCAGCGTTTACCACAGTAAATGGTCACAAGCTAACCAGCTAAGCCAGCTAGCTGCCATTGACAGTGACACTTCCACACATCACAAATTAAAAAAAAGGAAAAGAAAACCTGCAAATCATGATCTCCAAGAGAGTTAAATAATGTAAATAAATAAATGTATGAATATTTATTAAACATTATTATTAATTGTTATTTATTTATTTATTGATTGGACTAGACTGAGCATAAAAATCCAGCATGACCTAACCCTGCATGCTGCATACTGCGTGTTACATGGCAGGATCGACCACAGAGACTCAGTGATGTCATTTATGAACATGGTGCACTGTCTCTTTTCCCTTTAAATCTTTCTCCATTTGCTGTTGTCATTTATCTTGGTGCTAGCCGAAAGAGGGCGAGAGGTACTGCTTTGGCTTGAAGTGCAGATGGGAGATAAGTGATGATAATGATGATGTAGATTAGAGATACATTTTTCTGTGGGCAATACGAGCAAGAAGTGAATTGTTTTTGAATTGGACTTTCCTGAAGTAAAATTTGTAATCAGGTTGTGTAAATTTTAAGGCTTTGTATCGTTTCAAAAGTCAATACGGATAAAAGCAATTATTAGTTTTTATTTAATTTTTCAGTTGGTTACACTGAAATGGAATTTTCTTGTTTCAAGAAGGACCCCAACTTTATTTACTTCATTTAACCTATTTAAGTTAAAGTGATAACTCAAAAAATGACTGAACATTTGCACAAACACATTGCAATTACACTTAAAAATAATGTCTTTGAGACATCAACAGAAATGTGTGAGACAGTTTTTTTTCCAAGTATCTTCAAAGTGTTTGTCTTGGGGTGTAAGTGGCCCCCAGACTTGACCTTGTGCATCAATGACCTGTTAACTATGACACAAGACATTTTTTTCTATACTTTTAAAAACTGTCATAAATAAAACAATAAACTTTTTCTTATCTGTATCTGATTGTTCCCTTTTGTTTAAGTTAGTCAAGTGCTATACAGTAAAAGTTTTGTCCACCCTCACCAGCACAGAAATGAACAATGTGCTTTGCTATTCCAAGACTTCATAGACTGCATCGAGACCGTGGGAGTACTGGTATCTGGAAACAAGCTTTAGCTGACTTTTTTTCAGATTACAACAACATCCTCCTCCCTATGCTCCATGCACATGTCCTCTCACTCCATGCATTACAACCCTGATGAGCTGACCACATCCTTGGAACACTTCACAAGATAAATAATTGAACTCTCAATAGCCCTTGATGGACAAAAATTGCTCCTCCAGCTGCCACTTCTTCTTTTGCTTTGTTCTCAAGAGCAACAACAACAAATGGGCCTTTGCAGAATCCCACACTAAGAAAACACATTTCACAATGATAACACATAAGAGCTGGGGTTGCATTACTCTCCTGTTCAGATGATTTGTGCCATTAGAGGTAGCCTATGTGTTGTACAAATAGTAATAAAGCAGCCATCAAAAGAGATATGTGATCTTAAAAGAGTGTTTTATCCCAGCAGATGACTGATGTCACCATCATCAGTTATCTGTTACCAGCTAACTTGTCTTTTCAATAATCAAGAAAGAAAAGAATGCAGACTAAGATTTCAGGAGACGAATTGTAAGTTTTGAACTATAGGTGGCAGTGTGCTACCATAGAATAGAGCGAGGCAAGTTGTCTGGATCTGGTCTTGGCAGAGGAAGGCTTGAGGCTGTTCTGTGGATTTAATTAGACAGAAACAGATACTCACATGTTCATTTCTCAGCTGCCTCCCATCCATTTCTTTACAGTCTGTTGGGGAAAAACGCTTTATGGTCCAATTGTAACTTTAACTGTGAGCACAAAAAGAAGCACACATCCATAGTGAAAAGCCAAGTGTTAAGACCTTGTTTCACACCTCCTACAGGCAACCACTACAGCAGGTAGATCTGTTAGAATCACAGGCCAACTGTTAAAATCCTCAAAAAGAGAGGGCAAAGACTTTTTTTCTTCTTCCATGGACAAAGAACGTATTTTAAAAATTCTTGAGGTATGCTCCTGCCTGAAGACCACACCCAAGCTCCTCAAACAAAGACCTCTAGCTGTCTTTGAATTTGCAACAGCAGAAATAGCAATGATTATATTACGATTGCAAGACACTGGCTGACTCTCTCTCGTTAAGAAAGCCTGTTTTGCCAATGACAGAAAAGTTTACTTTTTGATGAATATTGCATTAATGACTAACATTATATTTTAACATTCTAGCAATAAACCCACACAACAACCAATTCAAATTCATTAGTAAAATCTTCCTTCAGTAGAGTCTAACTTCTACTGCTGGGCTTGTCAACAAAGTCACAGATATTTGGTGCTTTTAGTAGGTTATTACGCATGAAGAAGGTGTGCAAAAGTATGAAAAACAGAGGAGGCATAATGCAGTGAGAGGGAAAATATGGGAGACCGATATTTAGACCAAAGGTAGCTGAGAGAGTGGCTTGGCCTACCACTAACCTTCACATCCATATTAAAAGCAAGGTGTGACTGCATGCAAATTAAAAGTAGATGGCTAAAGCACTGTTAATGAACCCCGCCATTGAACTCCATACAGCAAGCTTGCCTTTAGATAGGTGCACCATAAATAGTCCATTTGGCAAAGAGCCAGAGCCAGAGGCTAAGGCAGAGTTACTAGCAGTAGGATAGGGCCTTTATTGTGTTATGACAGACAGAGGGGACGATCAGACTGGATAGAGATATGGGCTTTCCTTTCCAGATTAATTAAAGAAAGGATCAATTAACAGTGATGAAAACCATGGCGGCATACTGACTAGCTGATAGGCCAATCAAGCCTTGAAATGCAGAGTAGTTGGCATGTTTTATCTCTCCAAACTTAATTGCAATTTTCCAGAGAGGATGACGTAATCAAAATGGCGGGCTAAAATTAGCTTCATATAAATAAAGTATTTACAGTGTCTTTACAAAACAGTTTCATTTATTCTGTGATTTCTGGAGTATTTCCGCGCACAAGCTCAGGGAAATTTTATGCCATGCAAACAGAAGTTCCTAATTTCACAATTTATTCTTCCCCTCCTCACCTTTATCATGGTAATTGCTAACAGGGATCCACTCTTCAACATTAGCTTTTGCTGAGTAGCAAAATACCTTGGCTGAGGACAATTTGTCCCACCCTGCCCAATCATGCCAGATGCATGTGGTTATACAATATGGAGCATTCATTTGCATACGAGGACATGAAATTCATACCCCTCACCAATCCTACCGTACAACAGATTCTAGACAGTAGTGACCTTGCATTGGATGAAAGGAGCAAAAACTTGACTGCTCCGCCTGTGGGGATAAAATGAATAAGTAGAAGAGGAACATGGAAAAATAGACATTAAAGGAACATAATGAGGGAGCTCACTAGAAAAGCAGAAGTTTGCAAATGTGGCAATGACCTTTAACCCAAGAAAACAGAGGTTATGTCGGAGGTCTTTGGAGACCTTGTCCATCCCAACCCCCTCACAAGAACTAGTTGCACATCTAGGGGCAACATTTGCTCGCTGAAAGTACCAAACGGACCTACTTTCTGAATCAACATAATTACAATGCGTCAAAATGAAGTTCTACAGTCCTGTTGGAAATTGTATAAGTAATGCAACAAAATCAAGTCACACTGGTGGTCTTTAGAATGTTACCATTTGCTTGTTTTTAATAATTTATCCAGTTATTATAACAATATTAGCTAAGATTAAACACACACACATTGCTCATTACCTTGGGAACACAGCCCACCAAAAGCTCATTTCCTGTTGAGGAAGACTGCCTAACCCCGATTGACCCTCAGATATTCCCATTACCATGGGCCAATGTTTAAGGGAAAGCTTATTGAGCCACCTCAGCTGGAACACCCACCACTGATTTATGAGCTGGAGAGTCCTCTGCTTTTAATTATTATCTATTTATTTTTCTCACAAATCACATAAGAAATAAGTATATGGGAACTATTAGTCAAATGTGCAAGAAGGAATCAGAATAGTGGAGCGTTTTGCTTATTGAGATAAAGCTTTTAAACGGAAGAAAACATTTTGAAAATCTCCTGAGGAACGACATTTAAAATGTTTATTTTGAAGTTAGTTTTTCATTTAATGTTTATTCTATAATACCTGTTTATGTGCAAGTAGTCAGTGAAAAAAAAAGACATGTCAAAATGTTTGTCTCTCTTTAGCGTATATGACTAATTTATTTAATCCCTAGCTGTCTTTAAACAGCATCCCGGTGGAATTCTTTCAATCTACCTACATTTTTTCTGACACCTTCCCTGACAAGAAAATAGTCTATATGAAATATGTTGTAGCATACAGCACACATAGGATGCTGCCTCTACTTTTTCTGGTGGCGTATGACTATTATGCCCAACAAGAATCCCGAGATCTATCCTTGTCAGTAATGCTGCTAGATGGAGGAGAAGCTTAAGTGAGTCTGTCATGGTAATTATGGTAGATAGTTGAGGACTATCAGGTCCTCAGCTCGCTCACTGCTGGTCTGATCTATCCTGAACATAAAGAGTCTCCTGTGAGCTTGGGCAAATTGAAAAGATGCACTTATCTACCTAATGGCAATAGCTGAGGCAAATCACATGCATTTCATGGCAAGGAATAACTGTATTTGAGACATATTATCAGTGTCTGCCCTGTGGCCATATTCAGCGGCTATGTTTGATAATCCATCAGGCTATGTCAGAGCATGAGTGAATGCTACTGTAACCAGCTGACTGGTTAAGGCAAACGTAATGTCACAGAATTGTCATTCATTTTATAATTTGCTCACTGACAATCCAGTCAGTCCTTGACAGGGAGAGTGTGTGAAGGCAGCAGGCAGTATGCTCCACCACCACCACCAGAAGCAGGTATGCCTCTTTTTTTCTAATTTCTGCATGTCTGTTGACAGATGTCAAAACAGTATAATGCATTCTAAAAATAAAACGTATATCCTACTACAATTATAAATAAACTCTCTTATTTTGCATTGTGGTAATGAAATCTTGTAGCATTGAAATAATTTGAATACTGATTTTCAGCAGCAAAAAAATAAATAATAAAATAAACAAATAAATGCCCACCTCCATATCACCGTGGTGTTTAGTTTAGGAGTTGTTTTCCAAGGAGTTGGTATTGTAACATAACCCATTATCTCAAGTGTGTAAGTTACAGGACTCAGACTGTATGAAATCAGAGTAGCCTAAGCCAGTAAATGTGATGTGTTTGTGCATGGACTTTGGTGATATGGCAGAGCCGTTTTACAGTCATTTGTCTCAAAATGGCAACACAGCACAATAACAGCTGTTTTGATTGGAATGGAATAATCCGTGGAACTTCAGTTACATAGTGAAAACACAACATTAGTGTCCGTCATTTGAGGTAACTAACAGGGTCTCAGTTTCATTTTTTGGGGAAATCCAATTAGTCTGCCAGACATCCAATTTGTGTTCTGGTTTAGTCAAATGTAACTGCTGTATAAAGTGCTGGAGCTGGAGGGCACAAGGAAAGAGGAAAGTGGTTCATTTGTGTCACACAACATTAAAATGTGCTGCTTTTTTATCTGATATGGAAACTTTTATTGTGCTAAGCAAAGAAATGACCAGTGCTCAATGTACTGAAGACCTAGTAATCAAAAAGGTTCACACACAGCAAGCTGCTCAGCAAATCTGATGTGAATAATACATTTCCATTTAAAGTCCTCATTAAAATAATTGTTGGTCAATAAACTAGTGAGAGTCAAAGTTAGCCTCTAGGCGCTTGCTGGGATTGTCAAGCTTCTATGGTGAGCACATAGTTCTTCCAAAGCTAAATCATATCAGATGGACTATTGACAGCATCCTGTCAATAGCTGAGCCCTTGGAGGGTTAGCTATTTGCACATTGACTGATTGACTGTTTCTTAATAGACACATAATTGGTGACAAAGACCTTCCAATGAAGTGTCATTTGCCAGAGCATTTGTGATAATTCACAGCCTGTCTCATTTTCTGTTGGACACAATCCCAAAGTAGGGGATGTGATGAGAAACATGAACCACTAGACAGTGTCACACTCACAAGAGAAAATCTACAGTATTTGTAGCTTGGCAAAATATCTCAACAGTAATCACAATGAATACAAGTCAAACAAACTAGATGGTATGGATTCTATAGACGGAAAAATGGAGGGTGCAATATGCTGCATCTCAAACTTTGACCTGATGTAACATTATTCATGGGCAGTAATATTACAAGCTATTTCCTCTCATTCCAGGCTGTGGACAATGTTGATGGATGGTAATTTTCACATGGCAGTTTTGTTTGCCTTATTTATCTGCTCTCCTGTCTGACATAACCACCATCATTGCCTTCATCAGTGAGACAGAGCATTTGCAGTGGGCTGTTGTGATAATGCTGTAACACAGACATTTAAAGGAGAAGGAAAAAAAAAAAAAAAAAAAAAAAAAAGAAAACGCCCCCGTGATCCTAAAGCATTTCATAAAGGCACTGCTTTTCAAACCAGCTGCTTGGAGGATTTTTTAACATCTATTAATGCAGAATTACTCCAATTACAAGCCTTCTTTGCACCAAGGCCCCCTTCCGCTGCCTGCGTGAGATAGTGCACACCTCTGGGAGCCAATCACAGCCTTCGCAGCCACTGGCAGCAGATGTAAGCAATTTACTTCTGATTTCTTCATATTCAGTGTGAGACGAGCTCCTGGTGACCCACGACCCTGGAGCCTGCAGGATTCTAACCCTATCAAATTAAAGCTCTCTGCTCACTTATTCCCTAGCGCTCCTCTGGTGCTAAGCAGCCATCTCGCTGCATAGCAACGCCGGTCGGGCGTGCTCGCTCATACGCCCTGCCTCATCAGCCGCTATTAGGGAAAATATACAGTGCTCTAATTGGATGAGATTCAGCTAAGGAAGTGCAGTTAAAGGTCATTTTCCACCGTGTGCCTCCTGCTCTTCAGAATAATTTCTGTGTCCTCCGTCTTTGGGAGCTGTTAAACAATAGGGCCAAAGTTGCAATCCTTTCTCTCTTTTCCTGACAGAGTGCCACAGGCTGTGATGAAAGGCGAGTCCTTTGAATCATGTAAACAACATGGCCAGGCCCTGACTGATGTGCTCTGTGTCAACTGCACATCTCCTCCTCTGTCCTGGTGCCTATGCCATGACCCTGTCGTTAGCCAATTTCATAAATTTACAAATGGTTGGAAAAGACCACCTTCTGTTCTAATCAGTAGTCATTTTGTTGTTTTTTTTTCCTTCATAGTGTCACTTTTAAAGTCAGCACTGTGGTGGAATTGTCCTCGCATGGGCTACGGTGTTAGTTGAAGAGATGAGTAAAATATTTATGTTTTCTCATAGCCATTATGAGGGCCTGAGAAAGTCAACTGACCTATTACTATGGATGTACTGAAACCTAATGCAGGTATTCATTCTTAGCACATACCAATGGTGTCTCTATACCGCGCATGCACAGGCTGGAGCTGGTTATTCTGTGAGAGGATCCAATTAAATTGGAGCACATACATTCATATGTGTACGTGCTGTATGCATATGTATATTTTACATGTGCATATACAGAATGTGTATATGCGTATATACGGACTGGACTGTGTGTCACTTCTATCTCATTGAATTCCTCCGGTTTCTTCGTGCTCTCGGGAGATTCCCTCACCCTTGAAAATGTTTTAGAGTTACTTTTGAGTTCTGAGGGCATATTGCTACCTGTATAGTATGATCATAGTGAAGTGCATCTGAAATTATTATTTCAGACTTTTCATTTTGGCTGGCCACAGAGGGGTCCAAGGTTATTGTGACAGGACCGCTGGCCCATGTTGGGCCGAGCCAAGAACAGCCACGGGCACACAGAGGCAAATTTGCACGATAACTAGGACTGAAATTATTGTTTTATTTTATCAACTATGTCAATACCAATAAATTGTCGAATGAAAAAATAGTTATGACTCAGAAACAGTTACGACTCCACACTCTGTGAGATTTTATTTACATTTGGAAAAAGGCCAACACCCACAACAGTCCTCAAGGTGAGCTGGCAAATTGCATTAAAAAAAAATATCAAAGCACATTTTGTAGGAAAAAGTCTGACCATGTTGTAACTTCCGAGTACGAGTTTAAGTCGTTTTTCATATCTGGACAACTTGCAGACGAAATATTCCAGTTGCAGGATGGCAGAGCATGTCATGTCATGCAGAGTATATAAATGTTACAGTAGCATTGTGTTAGCATAGCATTCATGCTTGTTGTGTGTGAGATAGCTTTAGGAGCAGTATTTTTATTGTGACAGATAAAGACACATCATTAAATAAAACACACTTGGCATGTACTGCAGAGCTATTGAAGCTAATGTTGGCTAAAGTACTGAAGTAGTAGCAATAATGTTGTCTGTTTCTGTCACCCTGGGGTGATGAGGATGATGTCATGGCACCATTCAAGTTTCTTCTGTGGATGTTGTAATTTGTTTTCTCATGATGACCTCTTGCTTTATTCACATGTATGTCATTTGTTATGTTTAATCCCGCCAACAGATCCATCATCCTAAATATGTTAAATGAGCAAATGATGCATTGGCATAATTACTTACACACACTTGATGTTTGCGATGAAGTTTATGATATTGTGATATATGATATAGATACAGGATTCCTTTCAAAATCAAATAGTGTTGACTATCAAAACAGGGAGGTTGAATTTTTTTTTTTTTTTAATTTCAAAGACATGTAGTGCAGTGTGTTGTAGTATAGTGTATTGTACTACAGTAAAATAGTGTATAACAGCTTCTTTCAAATATTTCCAAAGCATTTCTATTTTTAAATGACAGGAGAAAGCCAAGACAAGACAAACAAATTGATATGTTTTTATAGTTTCTTTCTCTCATCACTTTGACTGAGTATTGAACAATGGAAATGATCATTTGCTTTACTCAACCGCAAATTAGCAATTTGGAAATAAACCCAATTAACCCATTAATCAGTTATGAAAATTGTCACTTGTTGTAACCCACCATCTTCGTATCTAGGAGAAAATCCATTGTAAACAAATAAGATTTTTTTTTATGCATCAAAACACTTCATAATGAAAAGTAATATGACTCAACTGTAAACTACATGTTTTATCCTTTGTGTAAAGAATAACTCTTCTTGATTAAAGAGAGAAAATGTTTTCAGTGATGGTAATTTGATGAAAAAGTCAATATATTTCATTTGCTTTTAAATACAGAGTCCTCCATCTCTAATATGTTTGACTCTTCTCTTTTAGTCTGCAAATATTATCATGGTGGATGAAATTTTTGTGTTGATCTTTTCATCTAATTTTCCTTTGTCAAAACACTGCACTTGTGCTTAATTGCTAATAATATGTTGTATAAAGTTTAGTTCACAGTGCTGCTCTCCTTATCCACTGTATGCACAAACTGTTGTTTTCAGTCACTACCGATGTCTGATATGTTTGTGATGAAACCTAGTTGCCTCCATCAGAGTAAATGCTGCAGCTTTGTGTGGACTCACAGGAGTAGGGGATTTTAGAGGCTCCCTGTCAGCCAATTTTACAGCTGGAAGGGCAAAGGCCTTTTGAGCTCCACTGGAGAACTGAGAGACATTCACCGAATGAGAGGGCTGGGCCCTGAGTCCCACAGCTTCTCCCACCTTTTGTCCTGACTGAAAGGCCTCACTGCCTGAAACGCATCACTTGACGCCCAGTGTTTGCTGTTGGGAAACCTGATTAAAGGAGGCGAGACATACACATACACAGCCTAAGCCTATCAATGACTCTCACAACCCCCCAAGATACTGTATTTGCCCTTGCAGCTTGGGTGCTCTGAGTGAATGCTGCCGTCCATTGATCTTTGTCTGATAAAGCCCCTGGCATGGTGTGCATGGTGTGCATGGTGCCTTATGGGTTTCATTCCACTCAGGCGAGTCCATTTCAGTGAGCTGTGGTTGAGCTAATGTGGGACACGCTGCGCCAGTCACGGCCTTTGGGATTTGGCCTAAGTGCTGTGCGTTCTGATGCTTTGCTCTGAAATTCTCAAGCACAGGCAGAAGTGCAGATCTTTTACACTTCTACAGCAATTCCTTCAAGCTCTTTGCAAATGTCAGGGTGAGTGAAATGAGGGTTTAAGGGAACAAAAGATTGATCAAAGGATACATTATTTCCATCAACTATTCATTTAATCATTTATTATCGTTTGCTTTGCAGTAAACAAAATCCTTTAGCTGTTATTCAGTATCAAGTGGCATTGAAACATACCTGTCCATCTACAAAGTACCCATGTCTCTTTAAAAGACTGCCTTGTGATTGCTGAGCAAACACTCCTGTCGAAGACATCTGACAGATGCTCTTTGAGTTCTATTGGCTTAGATCCTGCTGCCTGTCACCTTTCACATCTCAGTGGGCCCAGAGGTGACCTCTCTGTTGCCTTGGAGCTCCATACGTTATTGGTCCTAACACAATCGAATGCACGTTCAGCATTTGGGGGTCGAAGCAGTGGCAGGCACTGAGGTGCCCTCATGCACAAAAAGGGCCAACCCCTGTGACCTCTAGCACCTGAACCATGACCCTCATTTACAAGCAGGTCACCTCTGCAACAACTGCATTTACACAGGGTCAGCTAAGATCTCTGTACTCCAAACAGCTCTAAAAAGAAGGCAGATCTTAATCATATAGTGTTCCCTAAGAGCTGGGACATGACTGCACACCAGCAGCATATAAGAGTAGGGTCATGACCCGGCATGGCCTAGAAGGAAATACAGGAAAGACGTCAACAGCTCCCTCTAAGCAAAAACATACACACACACACACTTACACACACATGCAAACAAAATGGCAAAGCACACACACGCACACACGTGCATTCATATACTCGCCATACACATAAACGCACAGACACACAAATGCTTACACACTACAAAGGTGCACACACACACACACACACACGCATACACAGGCAGAGAGCATCCTAAGGTCAATTATCATCCACAGCAATGTAAGGTAAAAGAAAGAATTGTTTCAAACAGTAAATAGAAGCCAAGGATTGGTTCTCATGGTCATAAAACCCCAAAACCTGGAAAAACACAAAGAGATAAAAAAAAATCATCTTCCATTTCTCAGACATTGATTAAGTTCAGTCCTTGACATGAACCACTAGACATTCTACTGAGATCTCGCTGCAGTTGTAGTCATTGTCTGTGAAACTGGCACGGCTGTCAATGTTATAACCGCATATTAAAATGCTTGACCTACTGTACAGCATACAGTATGAACGTATTTTGTGAGGCAATATAATGTAAATATGTTTTGTCCTTGCTTTATAAATCAGTAACTTGAGCCAGCCACATTTCAGGCATGAATACAAGCAAAACCCCTTTTCCTCTGGAACACAGAGATGTCTGAAATGTGATGGCACAGAGACATTCATTGTTGCTGATCAGCCCGTCTTGGCATACAGCTGTGCTGAAACAGTACCCTTATTGCTGAGACATCTCAATAAAAGTGCAAAAGGGGTCCTTTTGCTCTGACCTTCTGGCAGTACTAAATGGCACAAATAGGAATGACATAATGCATCGTTTTATGGTTAATCAAATTCCCACAGAACAGAGAATTAGGAGAGCAGCCTTATAGATGACAGATGCAGTCGGATATTGTTCATCGGTTTCACACTGGGTGATTATTGACATGATTTAAAATTTTAGATTTTTAAAACTTACCCTTACTAACACATGAGACTAATATAAGAAGGTGATACCATTATAACTCCTAAAATGAGAATTTATTTCGATGCAAGGACAAGATCATTCTGAAAAAGAAAAAAAAAATTATTTGATTCACGTGTCCTCACTGTACTTAATACTCCACTCACACCGATATTCACCTGTCATCTGCTTCTCTCTCATAACACATTTATGGAAGAGATAGACAAAAGAGAGTGAAAGAAAGAGGAAGAGACACGGGGAGAGAAAGGATATAAATTGAGGGAGAGAGAGAGAGAGAGAGGGTGGTAGAGAGAGAAAGAGAGGGAGGTCACAGCGACCGTGTGATGGACGCTGACACAGGAGTTCAGCCTGCGGTCAAGGGAAGCAGTTGAAGATGAAGCAGACACACAGGCTAGGCTCTGTGTGCAGGTGCCCCCTCGCTGCCCCGCTCGCTTTCATCCCCCATCCACTCCCACATTGCCCCGCCAGCCCCGCCTGCTATCCACCAATCAGGGCACAGGGGGGCGGCGGCACAGTGGGGACACATCAAAGCGTTCTCTCGGTGAGAGGCTCAGGGCTGATGCTGGCACAACACAGAGGAGCACAGAAGAAAGCAGGGACGGCCAGTTAGAAAAAAGGAGTCCAAATGGAATGGAAAAAAGGAGTCCAACCAGAACAAAACATTTCATTCTCTTCACAAACCAGCATTATGCCAGCCGTGCATCCAAAAACCCAGACACATTTTTCTCACTGCCTTGAGCCAATGGCCCCCTTGAGTATGTGAACAAGGGGGATAATTTAATTAAGAAAATCCAATCTTCCAGTTTGAGGGAACAAAGTTAGATTTGAATGAGCGCAATATGTTCCCTCCTTTCTTTTTTCAAATTAAAATTTCATAGCTGAAATCAAAGCATTGCTGAGGTGCCCCCATCTCTATTGAGTGTATGCTTTTAGAACAAACGTGATGATGAAAAAAAAAATGCTACATTTTGTGTGTCCTCAAATCTAATTAAAAATATTTATAGCATTGTACTTCTTTTAAAAAAATGCATTGGTCTTTTGGTGAATAAAAACAAACAAACAAAAAATCCTATAGTATTAGAAATAAAGAATGCAAGGTCATAAAGATCTATTTTGTCACATCTTTGAACTAAACAAAATAGATAAATAGTGAATATGTCTGATTTAAATTAATAGGCATGTGCAATCTCCAATCTTTTCATTAAACTGCAGAATTTTCAATAAGCTCAAACTCATGTCGAGACACAATGTCTTCTCTCTAATGTATGACCCTTCATGTTCACTCAAAACTTATAATGACTTTCTTTGTGAAAGCCCTCAGAGTGAGGAGAGCTTTCTAAATGAGAAGCACCCCGACAATAGCACTGAGCAGCCCGCACAGAAGTATGAGCCTCATAATACGAGTGTGTCAAGTCCCAAAGTGAGTATGATGCACAATCCAGCGAGCTTTTGCATATGTTAAGGAGGATAATGGGTTCCTATGGGAGAAGAGGCTAAGGCCCAAAAGTGAGCATGACTACGGAAGTACTGTTAAGGGGATCCACGCTACATGCAAAAGAGTGTAAGGCGCCACGATGAATAAACACCAATTTGAATTATGAGGCACATCAAGGAAGTAAAGCAGCATTTGTATATATAATAATGAACGTTTTAAATATTCGGTCTCCTCCTCCCCTAAGGCGCTGTCAATAATTTGAGCAAAATGTCACACGAAATACAAAGATAGGGGAAAAGCAGAGGAAAACATGTAGTACCCCTGCTTAAAAGGAGATCTTTTGATTTACTAAATGCTCTCTTTACTCATCTTTTCCCAATGGAAGCCGAACATGAAGCACAACATTAAGATCAATACTTAGCAAAAACAACAGCAGCAACAACAACACCCTTGTGATTCTGCGGGGTCCAGCTGGAAGGAATCGCTACTGTACGCCGCTATCCTAAATCGCTCATGTTCTCAGGCCGATCAGTGAGCCAGTAATGTGTCTCAAATTCCAGATGCTTGAATCAAACCTCTCTCCGGTGAACTACGAGGCAACAAAACATCCTGCTGGGTCACAGCGCACGTTACAGCACCGTGATGTCTGCAGGCACAGGACAAAGAATGCTTTCATCATCTTCTGCCCCGGGAAGAAACTATCACGCTGTATTGACTGCTGCCCACCCCTTGTTGATCATTACACATGTAAGGACATACAGGTGTGGAAACGTGGAGCTCTATTGATAAAAATATCAAAGCGGTAGACAGGTTCTGCTGACCCCTCCATGACGACGGCAAAGAACTCTTGCTGCTGGGCACTGTTTAAGTGATAATATAGACATGGCATCTCAACATAATGAAAACTTATTGATGTCCTGTGCTGCTGCAATCATGACATTGATTGAATGCGCTGAACTATTATTTGTATTATTCAAGCCGTTTGACATGTGTCAATGTCCCAGTAAAAGGAGAGGTTTTATCTGACTGGTGTCAATCACATCAAAGCACATTATACACGGTTTAAAGACGTCAGTGTTATACAAGCATGAACAATGAAAAATGTGGCAGTTGTGACAAATCTGAGGATTTATCACTGAACAATAAAACAGAGCTGCTCAGCAGGAAATGGGACAATTTGAACACATGTTCCATGGTGTGTGCAATCTCATGTAAAGACCCAGCTGACATTCTGGCAGCGTCCTCCTTTCTGTTTTCACTTGCCGTTCTCTGCTCCTGTGCCAGCTTATCCTGTGTGTGGTCTTTGCTGTGACTTGGCACTGTACCTCCACAGCTCAGATTACCACATTCAGAGCTTCACTTCATTGAACGAAGCTCCGCAGTAGCTTTTGGGTGAAGAGAGGGCAAACATAGCAACATGGGCGTCATGGAGAAGGTCGGATTTGAAAATGCAGATTTTAGCGAACCGAGAGCTGTCGACGTGGCGCTGCAGCCATGTGGCTCAGCGGCGTGTATTTGAGATGACCTTCCCATTGTTCCTGAGCAGAGGCTGTGCTGCCCCTGGTCTGGGCTGGGTCTGTGCCCACGGCCAACCTCATCAGACACTCAGCTACTACCTATCCATCTTCCCTCATTGTGCACAGAGGTGACAGCTGGCATTCAGCTGTTTGTAAAAGGCCTTTAAAAAACACGCAGGGCCTCCATCCTCGGCTACATTAAAGTAATTAGCTGCCAAGCTAGTAGAAAGCACCCCCCACCAAGTGCCAGCAAGACTGCGGATTGAAGTCGGCATCCTGTTTGACACATCTGGGCAAGGGAGAGTAATGAAAACAGCTGCTTCTGCCCATATGGCATCCAAAGGCTGGCAGCGTGGCAGTGCGCCGTGCCAACCTTAGGCAAATTATCCATCATTAATCCCGGGATCTGACCAGCATACGAGTCGCTGCTAATCAAAACATCTGGGGATGGTGGCAGAAGAAGGGGGGAGGTCTCACTTGAAAGGGACGTATTTTGTCAGTGGAGTCGATGCAGGGCGACTGTTCAACAGCAAGCCTTGGGTAGATTAAAGGTGTCGCGGACAAACAGTGGACAAATGGCTAAGGTTTTGAATAATAGTAATAGCACTAAGAAAAAATTATGTTTCACAGTATATTTCTCTCATTTTTTCTCTCCCTCTCTCTTTATCCTCTCCCTTCTTTTTCTATTTATCTATCTGTCTCTCCCATATCTGTGAATAACAATATGCAGCCACACACAGACCCCAACATTTGACTTCTGAATGTTGTTGGTTTTTGAAATCCATGCACTATAAACATTCACTTAGAAAATCAATCCCCAGCTATACTCATGATTAGCTGCAAATTGCCCTCACATTTATTTCTGCATTTGTCTATTGTGTGTCCTTTCCGTTCATAGGCTGGCCTGTTCAAAACCGGGCTTCAAATTCCCTCAGAAAGTCAGTGACATTAAAATGTCCTTTGATGTGTCTTCCCCAAGCAGGGAGCACTAACAGTAATAGTGATTCTGTCACTTAATGCTTTTCCGGGGATCAATAGCTCTTAAATGCTAAAGTGGGACAATTAAAAATAAATAGGAGGTTGCTCTAGTCTAAATCAGATTATACATTGCTGCCCCTAGTAGGTCCTCAAAAGCACAGTATGCCTCCACAGCGAGTCAT
This sequence comes from Holocentrus rufus, assembly GCA_900302615.1. Lineage (NCBI taxonomy): Eukaryota > Metazoa > Chordata > Actinopteri > Holocentriformes > Holocentridae > Holocentrus > Holocentrus rufus. The sequence continues at coordinate 25,815 of OMLF01015621.1, forward strand.
CTGCACAGCACACTTGGTTTGTGACTGATGCATATGTAAGTGAGGATGAATTTGAAACACACGGCTCTCTTTTTTCCTACCACAGCTTCTTTCAGTCAGTCAATGCAGGAAAACCTCTAACGTATAGCATGAATGTGCAATCCACGTGCACAATGCACTATATATAAATACCACATCTAAATATAGATACATAAATATTAAAGATTAAAAATGCATTTACAATAAAATAAAATCCCCAAATGGCAAAACGCCTGAGATTTATATTGGCTTCTGAGGATCCATCAGTCTGAGCCGTGGCAGCGAGGTCGCAGGTTGGCTCCAACTCCCCTGTGGCTGCTGCTGTAATGTCAACTCTGGCAATAATACAGCTGTAACTGGAGGCAGAGTGTGATGGGAGCTTGGTCCTGACAGACATGACCAAACCCAACACAATTAGCCAGCGACAGCAGGTGCTGCCTAACTCTGTTGCGTTAACACATCTCAGGTTTCCTTGTAATGGCCACAAAGTGATCCTAACTTTCAATTAACACATCCCCTGCCTCCACCGCCCCAGCCAGACACTCATTTCCACATCCCAACCATTAGCTGCGTGGGAAGGACTGCTTTGGCACAGGCTATCTGTGTGCATGCTGACTGTGAGAGGCAACAGTTTTCACAAACAAAGACACACTCATATACTCACACGGTTTCTCTCCCTCTCTCCTTCTCTCTCTTTCGCTCTCTCTCTTACACACACACACACACACTCACACACACACTACACCATTCTTCAAAGTTTCACACAGACACCATTCTTCACAGTTTTACACTACAGATTTGTGGCAAAAGCCACCGGGGCTTTGAGGGGCTGAATATCAGTCTCTGTCCAGCACAAAGGGGAAGTACTGATGTTACCACTCCAGACTAAATCAGGATAAATGGCTGGACCCTCCAGGAGTAGACGTGGAAGAGGCAGCACTGCTGAGTGCACAAACACACATAGACACCTTCTCACGCACAGGAAGAGGTTCATCTTCATTCAATACTCCACCATCCATCACTTCATGTGACTCCACAACAAAGGCCCTCAGAGCTACGCGGCTGTCTGGGAAGCATCTCTGTGATACAGTACCAGGGGAATTACATGGCACAAATGATTGCTCAGGTAAGGAGCGGTGCTGTCGAACAACAGTCTTGTCTTTAACCTGCTCTCTACTGTCCATCAGAGCAGAATGAAGAACTGTTCAGCTCTGTCATTTGAGTCTATTGACCTTTAGTGATTCACTGGCAGCCCGTACCTGAAACAAGAGGTGAAGGGTTTGGGCCTAACCTACACACCAGCGCACACAACCGGCCTGATGAGGGACGCAGCTCTATAAAGTGTCATTTACCTTGTCAGCCACCAGACGCACCATCCATATGGATGGACACACACCCTCTCTAGGTCACACATGCTCTGCATGCCGACAGGGCTGCAAATGACCAGTTGGGACTCAAATTCACTTTTTATGATGGATACTGTTTGTCTATCATCTTCCAAGTCTGACATCCCATTGTCTGACGTACAGTATATAGCCCAAGTTGCAGTTAAATGGATCTGTAATTATGCATATGATAGTTTATTAATTTTGCTTGATGACGACTCAATATTAGATTGGTGGAAAATCATGCACAGAGAGAGACTTACAAAAATATTAAGATGATAGCAAGAGTACAAATTTCAGAATAGAGGCTCAGCTTAACTAATTTAAATTGATATGCATTTATTTTATATATTAGATTTATGATGTGTAAAGCAGTGAGCACAGCCTGGTCTCGGAGGTACAGTACCCAGTAGCACATGTTATCCTGACACTATCACAATTTTGACCTTGTTTGAGGGGCAATGATAGTCATCAGGAGCTCCCTTAGCTTCCCAGGGACTGAGTAGAAATGACAGGTCCCTGCAGAGTTTGGATAAACATGTGCTTTAATGAAAGTTGTGTGTAATTTGCTCTTTGCCATCTTAACTGTAGTTATTACTATTTTAAATGGATACATCTGTCTGTGTGAAGTCTTTCATTACCTCCACTCATTACCAGCACATCACAGTGCTCCCCGAGGACACGCCTTTTACGTGCTCATCCGCTGAAATCCACTTTAATGTTCTGAATTTGATGCTTGTCTCAAAACAAATTTGTCTGAAGCAATTAAAAAGTATCACCACACAAACAGCACCTCATAAATGGTATGTTTTACATCAGCCTTTCTCTCGTAGTGTTTGGAAAACTTGTGCAGTGCTACATGTTCGACCTCACTTTAAACTGTATATCTGGCATGAACAGATTGAAATTAAAGGCTTACTTCTAATTTGATATGGTAAATTCATGATGCTCATAACCGTGTTTTGATTGGTACGCATCTTTTATTTGTGCTCTGCCTTAACACTTTCACTGGTTATACTGTCACTATGGGTTTCAGGGATGGAGAAAACACACTATGGCATAAAACTATACTCTGAAATGGATTAGAAAATTATTCCAATTTAACCCAAAATGATGCGTTCACATGACGTAGGAAAATGTCAGCAATGTTATTTGCCTCTAACTCAGCTTCCCATTAATGTTTATAGAGAAACCATTTATATGGAGGCTCTCATTGCACATCAGTCACTCTCAGTATCAAGCTGTAGACTGCAAAAGACATTGTTGGAAACATTTACGTATGTAGACGTTTTGGGAAATAGGCCAACTGATTCTATAGCTGCAGGTAAGACATTTTAATTTGTTTGATCCGTCTCATCATACAAATTGTAAGAAGACTACGTTGGTATGCAAATTATTAAGTGCTTGGGAGCACCTCTATAAAAGTCTGGGCTCTGTTTGTTTGTTTGTTGGATTGTTTGTTTGTTTCTTTGTTTGTTTGTTTGTTGGTGCATAGCACTGTTTGCAATGCTCAGATGCTTAATGAAATTAGAGCATGGCAGACAAAGCCCCAGGAGCCATGTCTATTATATAGGAAATACAGGGTGCGTTCATACGCCAGACAGTACTATGCAAGTGAAGGATCTAGACTCTTGATCTAGACTCAAGGCTCTAGGCTCGGCTCCAGGTTGGCGTACATTCATGTACCAGGGAGAAGCTCACTGTAGTGGCTAAATACATTTCATTCAATGATTCCCTTAGCTACAACATCTCTGTGCTAACTTTTTTGTTAACAGGTGAGTCAGTGTACTTTCTCATAGAAAGCACATTGAAAGTGCTCGTGCAATTGCTTACTCAATTATTGATGCAGTGTATTGTGAAATTTACCTTGACTAGATGATTCATTTTCCAAACTCCCACTCCTTGAGATAACTTACCCCTTATGACCAATTTGCTATAATATCCCATCCAATGGTCAAAATACATAATGCTAGTTAATAATTTTTATTTCAGCACTAAAATACTCTGAAAAATGACTCTACTCCCTGCCAACATTTCTGAGCATACAGTTTTGAATTCCTGATGCTGAAAAGCCGAACAGTTTCCTTAAAGTGCTAGGCCAATGTCAGCAGACCTGGAAACTAAAAACCATGAGAACACACTCTGTAAGTGTGGATGGGCTGCATTTGAAGGGTTAGTTTCACACACACACATAGGCAGATCATAAAAGTTGCCTTTGAGTAGATATCCATACCTTGCGTGATCACAGGCAAAAAGTCTGCTACATCTAACCATGACATCAGATGGCTGAATTCCTGTGTGCAGCTTGCCTTGGACACGCTGTCATGCCCAATAAAAACCAGGTCAACATAATACCAGTTGAAACTAAAAGTAGCCAGAAAGGTCTTGACATGTGCAAGTGCCCAGAAATATGAGCTTCTCAGGAATGTTAGCATTTTAGAAGTTCTGGAAAAAATACAGCTGCCGCCGATGAAATCAGTTGGTTCCAGGCCTCATTTAGAGGTCAGAGTTGACTGAAATGACAATTACAAAGAATAGGCCTGTGATTCAACATGTGCCTGCACTTACCAAAATTACATTTTAAAGATGGCTTTTTAGTTCATATTTATGTTTGAAAGTGTCACATGAGTACAGTCCAAAGCGCCAAATGGCTGCGGTTAAGCCATGAGAAGCATGCTGGAAATGATGTGGGTCACAGGGTGGAGGTTCAGTTGCAAGCAATTCAGTCATTGTGTCTTCCTCCCCACCTTCCCCTTGATTTTTTGGTGAATTACTGGCTTCCTTTTGAAAATATTTTCCCTGTTTGTTTAATATTGTTTGTACAGCTGTATTGCTCAGCTGCACATACCTGCTGGCAGGCTGGTTTCCCTTCCCCTCTAATCCGGTGCCTCATGGAAGTCATTGGCTGTGACACAGTTTAGATCCAAAGCCTAGGACCGATATGTGCACCCTACAGCAGAGGGTGGGGTGTGTGCTGGACAAATACAGTAGCCACTCAGCAGTCAACATGATGGTCATTGCAGCAAAAGAGAATCCATAGTTTTGTATAGAGAAAATGCAGACGCTCAAATAAGGCCATCTCTAGATCTTGAGGTCTGGGGATATAATGGTAGAAATATAACCTTTAGATCTCAGCACCTTTTATGCCTGGATTCTTAATTCCAGCTGCAGTTTATTAGCTTATTTCCCTGTCGCTCCCTTTTCTCCTTTGGCGCAGCCTTATATATTCATTAAGCTGCACAGCTCTGTGCAGAATAGGCTTGGGTGGGGCTTTATGACATATCCACCAGCAACCTCATGCTGTCAGACGATTGTACCTCATTGGAAAAAAGCCTGATGAAATAAATGCTGGCTGCTGACTCCTCCAATTTCACGGCACTCCTCAGTGTCACCCCAAGTGGCTTTCCCCAGATTGAGATATTTGCAAACTGTCATCTCCGATAAATAGCTATACAGACTGATGCTGTTGTGCCTCTCCAAGTCTGATTTTGAGCGGCTTTTGTGCAACATTTTCCCATTTTACTGTTTAGACTATTAAAAATCAGAACTACTGCAAATATACTGGCAGTGGCTGATAAGTGAGAGAACAAATCCCCTTTAAACAACACACAAGTACTTACATAGCAGCACCCTTCCTCACTTCTTACCCAGTGCTGTCACTCACTTCCCATGACTTCTCCTCTGACATGCTGCAATCTTTGAACTCCATTAGTGGAGGCAAATCCCTTTCCCTGTCTTTGGGATAAAGTGGGCTTTGGCATAGTTCCGTGCCGAGATTAAAAGGTGTCATGTCTTGTGTGGCCGCAGAGGTAGGACAAGTCTGCATGGCTCCTTCGAATGATATCTGGCAGCTCATTATTCCACGTACATCATCATTAGTATCAGGTGTGTAAGAGATAAGGATTAACTGTTTTTCTACTTGTCTACATTACATGTCCTATAAACTTAAATCCAATATGTATGACTAAATTAGATGCTTAAATAATTAAATCAGTTAACTATTACCTTATGTCACTAATTATTAATTTGCAGGTCTACCTATCTATCTATCTATATGCACACATGTCCATATATACATATATATAAAACAAATGCTGTGCATAGGGAGACACAATAATATATGCATAATACAGAATACAAACAATATATCCAATACAAAACTGTAATTGACTTTGACTGTAACTGTAATCTTCCTCACAATGGAGAGGGTGAAATTGAAATAATCCAAAAAGTCACTTTATTACAGTTACAGAAAACAAAAACCACAAAAAAGAAAAAACATAAAAAATATGCACACATACAGTATGCACACATATTATAGATATACATAAGATAAATATATAGAGAGACACAATAAAATATGCATAATACAGAATACACACAATACATCCAATACAAAGCTAAAATATACCTCACCCTGCTGGATACTTCCTTGGATCTCTTCAAATATATTCAGTCATGCTTGATGTTTGGAGGTGTCTACTGTAAAGCAACTTCACTGAACTTCCTGATACTGTTTCATTAATGAGAACAGAGAGTGTCTATCATATTTGTCCTAAATCCCACTCACTCAAGTCAAGTCAAATTAAGTTAGAAAGCACATAAACATCTGGAGTTGATCAACATGCAGCAGCAAGACAATAAAGATATAAACTCACTCTAAACATAGAAAATGAACAAAATACAAGACATAGGCCTTCCCCTTAAACCTGACAATTTGAATCACAAACATTTTAATATACACCATCAGAGAAAGCCCCACCATGGCACTTTATTTCTTGTTTATCTTCAAAAGTCTCATGTGGCCATTTTAGTTAAAGCTGGAAAGTTCCACAAAATTATGTAGCTAATGTGCACAACAGTTTATCAATCTAATGAATTACCTTCATGAATAACTGCTTAATGCTGCTTTATGCAGAAATAATTCTATATAACTCTGGCAAATGTATTACATTTCTTCAATACACTTCGGCAGCTATCAATAAATCCCATCATCAGCTGACGGGAACTTGTTAGAATAAGAATTAGGAAGAAGATCATTTCAAGGCCATTTTCAGAGCAGGGTCTAAGGGCCCGTTCTTATTTTATGGACCCACAAGTTAGTTTGTAATCTGATTAATTTTGCTAAACATCCATACTAAGTTAGTCTACTTTACATAAAACTGAAAACTGCAGTCCATAATAAGCATTTCAGTTTCAGGTCTTAGGAGGGCTCCTTCACCTTAGGGTCTGGGGTAGTCAGTCCACCTTTCCCCCCCACTGGGACCCCCCTGTACTCCACAACACACAACTCTCAAATATGTCGGGCTTGATCTTCGATCCAGTGATTGAGCGGTGTGGGGTATATGAAGTTTCATCTGATTGTTTGAATGTCTGACTATATGCTATATTTATATTTGCTTCCTCATTTGTATGAAAGAAAAATTTTCAAATGAGTGAGTCCTGGTAGTATTGGCATGGCAATGCTTGCACTTTATTGCTCAATGAAACCAGATTACATAAGTTTAATAGTGTGATTTATAATGATATGAATTAATTCTATAGTACAGAGTACTGTTTATCCTCAGATAGTCACACCTCAGTTTATTGGCAACTGGTATGGAAACATTATGGTCCATATGGAACTGATGAGAAGAAATGGCAAGGTAAATGCACAGAAAATAATGAATGGGCTTAATTTGCCAAAGGAATCTATACAAACAGCGTGAAGCTAATTGAACATTACAAAAAAGGCTGGTGGAGGAGTATGAACCCTAAAACACATTTATTTGGGCATATAGTTTTCTGAGAGCTTCATTAGCGATGGCACCATTGAAGTTTAGCCGAAATACAATACTGTATCAGATGTGGCAGAGGAAGTTAAAAATGGGGTTAATGAGAGGTTTAACAAAGCGCCATAGAGCCATGAAAAATAAATCGTAAAAAGCAGCTTTTGCAACCATTAAAATGGCTGTTCTTTCCTGCTTCTCTAGCCAATATCTCACTGTTACAACAGGAAATGCAGGCAGGCTGTTAGGCAGCAACACAGGCCTTTATGAGCTTAGTTATTACCACTGCTGGCCCACTTTTAATAGCCATATGATCCACCCAGCACACAATGGGCTGTGCCTGATAATATCATAACCAAGTATTTACCATGGAGCCGTTTAAGATTTCCCAGATAAAGCTGAAACACTAGAGCTGCAAATTTGTTAATATCATTAAAAGATGTTACCAGTAACTGAAGCTGAGAGAATATGATCCCTCAAGGCCTCAGTCTGTGGAAATAATTTATAATGTAACAGCTATAAAACATGTACAAGTTATCAGGTTCAAGACCTGTCCCAGTATCTGAGGGCTTCAGTTACACATGGCGCTGCCTTTAATACAAGTGGTAAAACAATTAAGGGAAATGGATTTTCCACTGTCTGCATGTCAGAAAACGGCCTCTGAGGTCTGTCATAAAGGCTCCAATCAAAGTAAGTAAGTTTAAAAATAGTCAGAGAACATGAGTGACGCAAAATGTGAAAACTCATTTCAGTTGTGTGCCGAAAAGTTTTCTATACTACAAATCAATTTTATTATCACATCTTG
>OMLF01015621.1:33810-57109 GCA_900302615.1 Holocentrus rufus
ACGTCTTGTCTTACAACCCATTCTAAATGGAATTACAGGACAACCAAATACAAATACACAATACAAAAACATGGATTTGATATTTATTGAAATATTATGTATTTATTTTATATTTGACAGTCATGTTTTTTTTCATTTAGATCTATGATCAAAATAAGTAGCTTATGTTTGATGACTGACAAAAGTATTTCATAAGTATTTCATGACAGTCTGCCTGAGCAATAATTTCCTTTGAAAGTGAAAGCTTACTATTACACAAGTGTTAATCTAACCTAAGACAATGGGGACCTTGTTACAACACTAATGGCTCAATCCATGACATGAATTAATTGCTTATCCACCAGCAAATGGTTAATACCTATCTGCTGCATGTACGCGTCTACATCCAAGGTGACAGTTGGGTGCAACTTATCAGCTGTAGTAAATGGGGCATAATGGCCCGACAGAAGAAAGAAGAAATGGCTGGTCATTGAAGCTGCCATAGTGTTTAGTATCTCCTTTATTATATTCACAGTGGTAATGTGATATGTCACACTGTTGCTAATACACTTCTGTACGCTGTCATCTGGCTGTAATGCTTATCAGGCCTGTGTTGATGATTTGCCCCCTTGTCAGGGCCAATTATGCTTGGATGTGTCATGGTGGCAGGCTGTGTGACTGCTATTACTGGTGAAGAGGGATGACGTGAGGCAGTCGCAAACTGCCTGGCCTCTCCACCCAACCCCAGGTTAGCAGGTGCTACTCTCAATCTCCCCTACTCTGGGTCAATGTAGTACAAGAACCCATTGTGAGGTTAAAGCTAGCGTGGGTTTTTGAGATAGTTTGAATTTCACCCACACTTGGTTGACTTTGATGCTTGTGTGGTCTGGCTTTAAAGTAGAGATAAGAAGGAAAAAGAAGGTAGAAGGGACCCCACTGCCACAAGAAATATATTTTTAGGTAAAATGGAATATGATTGTCATTATATCTGTCTAAAGTTTAAGAATTACCCTCTGCTAATGCATATGAATTTTCACCGCATTCTCAATACATTCACTTTCACTCTCATTGAAAAAAACGTACCTTTTTGCTGACCTTGAAAAAGCACAGGCAGTGATGTAGCCATGTTTGACATGTGAGTGAACTGTTCTCTTCTGTTTCGTGTTTGATTGAAGTTACACTAGCGTGCAACATTTGCCTGAGGCTTGGATTAGTCCACTCCCTTCAAAATACCTAAAACATCCAATGCAATGCATCTATTTCAACACAGTATAGCAGTATATGAAAATTCTATTGTGAAATGATATTGCCAACTATAATAATTTCTGCCATCAGGGTGAGTGTAGGACATGAGCTGTCAAATCCACGTTGGAAAGTGTTGAATTTCCTTTAGACCACAATAGCCAATTCCTGGACTAGGACTTTGTAGTGTTTCCCTTTAAGCTTTGTTTGGTTCAGAAACAAGACAGTTTCCCAAAATAAAACTCCTCTCGGCGACCTTCCCTTTCCACTGAGTAGTGCAAATCCCCATTCTCTCTGCCAACAAGGACTCATTACTCCCTGTTTTAAAGAGAGCTTTCTGGTCCAGGAGGCCTCATTACAGCTGAAAAAGACACCCATGGGACATGCTAGGAAAACACTGAAGACCCCCCCTTGAGTAATAAGCCCGCAAACTTCTACACAAGACTCAGTGAAGAACTTACAAACTGTAAAGCGAGCAGCCCCCCACTGTTCCATAGGAAAGGTGTCTTTGAGGTGTGCAGATTGTATGGCTCAGTAGTCAGGAGAAGTTCCAAATGCTCACAAACTGATTAGCGCTGCACAATGGTTCAAGACAGCAAAGCAGATACTTTGACACCACTGACGCTTTCACTGTCAAACACCGCTAAGAAGAAGGTACTTTGAAGCTTTCTGTTTTTGCCAAATGTCACCCATAATATGCCGCCTTTTTCTTTCTTTCCGCTAGTCAGAGCGAATTAAGAATCAACTCAATAAATTAGCTTAATCTGTTAAATAATCTACTTGGTGAAAAGAGCGACTGATATCTTTGATAATCATTAATAATACATGAAATAATCACTGGGTTTGCGTCTGATGGTACAACAATTGCTGTGACAAGTAATTTTGGAGGAAGTTATTTTTAGCCGATGTCTATTGAGTGACCTTGTGGACAGGACTGAAAACACAGCTGTTCTTTTCTTTGGACAAAAAATGTTATCTGAACTAATAAACTTTGGACAGCAGTTTACTTTAAGAGAAACATTAAGGGACCAAAAAACTCACAATTGAATTTTCCCACAAAGTCTTGCAGAAGTTTTTGTTTTAATATTGCTGCAAGCTGTGATTCCCACGTGAAAGGCATCAGCGAGTTGCCTCCTCCTGTCACTCACTTCTAAGGACAGAGAAGCTGGTATGTCAATGTCATGACCCCACGCTCCAGGCAAGTGTATCCACCCACAACCAGCTCCATAGTGTCAGTTACACAGGCTGGACCTGATCACCATGCTCAATCCAGCAGTTTTACTTTGGATCTCTGAGCAAAATAAACATATGGAAAATGTATACGCCATGCTAGGAAGTTGCCAACTGTTCCCATGTTTCGTTGTTAAATGCAACAACTCCTAATTTCTCTAAATAGTCAAAAGCCGCTTACTTGAGGTTGTAAAAGATCCTGCCCTTTCTCTGGATGACTTCACACACACACGCACGCATTGACGCTGGTATTGTGTTTTACGACTGGCACATTTTAAGTATGACTGTCGGTTGGAAAATTAAGAAAATTAAGACTTAATTTTAAGAATCAGGGAACTATCAAACTGTCTACAACTTGTAATCCGTGAATCTGCCTCGCAAGATCTGATCAGTTTTGGATGACTTCGGTGTCTGCAGAGGTCAGCATTCCCAACAGTTATTACAGAGGCAGATGGCATCTCCATAAGATTTAGTAACACATGTCAGCCGAGGCTCCCTTAAGGGAGCTGTTTGGGCCATTTATAGCATTAACTTCAATCTCATCGCTAACTACAGAGATGTGAATGCAGCTCGCGCTTCTCATGCAAATGTAATGTATCTTTTTTTTCTTATTGTAATGTAACTGTTATTTCTACAGTATTCATACTGCATGTTGGATTTTTTTTTTATAAATGTGCTTCATAGAAATTGTGAAGAAAGCATATTCATGCCCCAGGGACAGAAAAAGACTTCTTATATATTTTCACAATATATGAGATTTACTCTGTTTTATAATATGGGACACGTTTCTACACAAAGGCAGAGAAGAATCAAAAATTACAGCGATGATTTAGCAAACACTGTGGGAATATAATACAGTAGCCTGTATGTAAAGCGAGTATGTGCAGTGCTTAGTGTGACAGCCTTAACACATGGACAGCTACATGTTGGGCTACAATACACTGTAATGATTATCCTAGATATTATTGAACATAATTATGTAGAGCAGCTACCTTAAATTTCTGGGTGTTAACTGTATTACAGTCAATGATTAAAATAAAATATGATGTTTTACAACATCAGCTAAATGATTGAAAATCCTGCTTCAAATGTAGAAATTCATTGTGGATCGAGATGTTTAAATTCTTCAGAGACTATTTATTATTACTTCTCAAAAAGATATAGACACAGTTAAAGTAAATCAACATTTAGCTGTCAGGCACCTTAATTGATCCCTGACAACAAATTTGCTTTGTTTATGGCCTGGCTGTGAATTAGCTTTGTTTGTGACATTGAGGTGCATTGATTGGAAACAAGTGACCCTGCACATGAGCCAAATCCAGACACTTCAACAGGTACTGTTGAGCCATAGGGGACTGCTTATTGATGGGCCTGTAAATGTTCAAGTCGTTTTAATTGATCAGCCTGGGCGCTCGCGGGCTGTGAGTCAGAAGGTGCAAGGGGGCTGTAGGGCAAGGGAACTTAAGAGCCATTAGGCACAAGTGAGTGCACAATCGTTGATGTGAACAGATTATTGTGGCTGGTCAAGCCTTAAAGAACACTGATCGCTGTGATTATCTTTTCACCGGGAGCACTCAAAGTGCACTGACACTGGCAAAACGTTTAAGAGATGTCTAGGATGAAATGTAACTGGAGAGGGTCCCTCTTACCACCGTGGATCAATGTGCCACTGCCTACCAGGGTAAGTGGCTTGCTGTTGACAGCAGGTCATCTTAATTTTACCTAACACTTATTAACCCATGGGCTTTGACACATCAGCCAACAGCATCACAATGTATGTTCCTAACCAGACTAAAAATAATTCTTTACTGCTATTTCTGGCATCCAGACAGGCTCTTAGGCACAATAGCCCATATAAACAGGGGACCCAGTGGTTAGACAGTCTGTCCTGTAATAGTACATTTATTTTACTCACTCATTATAAGTCAGGATCTGGAACAGTCTGGATAAGAGCATCCGCTAACGGCAGAAAAACCTGCTGTCAGTGTAATTTAAGTGAAGACTTACTCAAAACAAGGTTAAAGTGGAAGTTTTACAGTACATAATATCACCTCCATCCAAATCCAAATGCATGCATGGAAGGCACTGTGAGTTATTTCTGTAATAAAGACCTTTATGTTTGCTATGCTGTCAGATTTTTTGTTTATCGATACCCATAGCAAATTCTGTTTGAGTGACAGAACATTGCAAAATGCCAAAGTTGGAGAGAGCTTTCAAGTGGAGGGAAATTGAGTATGCAAGACTGACACTGACTGATTTAGCAAATGTCAAGCAGTTATCTTGAGCAACAAGAGCCACAATCATAATCGGAGAGGCTCACTTTCAAGTAGCTGTTGAAAGAGGAGATATTTGAAAAAAAAAAAAAAGAGAGAGATGTTTCATCTACTTTCCTGTTCTGCTCGAGTCCATAATTCTGAAGATTTCTGCACTTCTGTTTTCATAATGATAGATATAACCTTGATATTCCAGATTCCTTGAATCACATGATTGGGAAAAATATCTGCACAAACTTTGGATGCCACCTAGAAAAAAAGTGCACAACAGCATTCTCAGTGTATTTGAGCTGTCACGGAGTTGTCAGAGTACAGTGATGCTGACAATTGATTCATGTGCAAATGTCTCCGCTCCCCGGATGGCAGTCAGAGTATATAAAACTCACTTTTCCCTCTGTGAGAGTGACAGGATGCAGTGAGTCAAGACAACAAAGCTGTCACAAACAGCTGTCTGCACTGACAATTATCAGATTTATTTATTGACAATGATCGGGCAGAACTGCTTCATGAAAAGCATCGTCTGAAGACAGGGACATCCTCTCCAGTTAGACAGGATGGACAACTATGATAATACACCACACAGTTGCACTGAGTGGATGTTGTCAATCACCCCCTCTTTGAAAAGCTATACACTGATGGCAGAAAATATTCTTCTGAGGCACTTGTTCATTACCTTTCACCATCCTCTAAAAGAAAAGAGCTTCCAGTCAAGTCAAATGACAATGTGAAGCACCAGATATTGAACTGGGTCACAGAAAGAAAAAAAAAATCATCTGAATGAATTCAGTGAAAAACAGCCTCGGTAATGACTAACCACCGTGTTAAGCACATAATGACCAAAAGGCTAACACGGCTAGAGACCCAGAGTCACCCCGGTACCATGCTGGCTCTCTAAGGACAGCTATAGGTGAATCTCAAGAAACACAGAGTGTAGGCCACCACCCTTGAGTGGCTTATGTACTTCGGGCCACAAATGCAGTGCCCTGTGGTTAATTTAATGATCTCTCTATCCAAAACCCCATCTGAAAGGTGAGCGTAATAACACTTGTAACCCTACTTGTTTGGCAGAGAGTGGGAGCTGCTTGTGACTTGGCTGCGGGGGACATGTGTTAATCCTAGTGGCCCGATAGCGCTCGCATCTATCCAGAGGCAATAGCCCTTCATGTCTCATCATTTCTTTGCTGTGCCCCACTGCTACCCATTACATAAAGAGGCTGCACTGTTTGTTCACTGCTATAAGTGCCGGACCTATCCTAAGAAGTTCATTTGTATTAGTGGATACACACAGCATGCTGTGCCACTCACTCCTTATGGGAGGGATGTATACTGAGGGCCACCAGCTGATTTGGGTAACAAGGTTTTCCAAAGAGCAAATATTTGGCTTGAGGTAACAAGGGGTGCAGAAAGAGAAGTATGTAATTTGGATTTTGGCTTTGTGTCATGATAGGGGCAGGTTGTACTTGTCCAGATAATATCAAACATCAATGCATTATTTCTAGTGGTAATCAGAATATTTGAAGGTGAGGGTAAAGTTACTATTCAAATATCTGTATATCCTGTTTTATTTACTTCTTATTTTTTAAGCTATAATGAATTATATGAACAGTGGGTGCAGTATATTAAATGATCTTGCTGATCACGGCACTCCCATTCCCTTGTCAGTTTACCCTCATTTGCTATCTGTTCCTTGGCAGTGCAATGCAAATAATTCTAAAATTACAGGTTAAATGTCAAATTCTGTTCCAGAGTAAGAAATAGTCAAACAATGGATCAAAGAGAGGAAAAAGTACGGGATTTAATTTCCTTATTCAAATCATAGCCACTGAGTTCTTTCCTCCAACGCAAAGCCCTCTGCCATCATGAAGACTGAACTAGGAACACCGGTGCAGGACAAGAATAAGTTTTGCTAAAAGTATCCCTTTAAAAATAGCGGAGGATATTAGATTATAAGTAAAAGCAGTCCAGCACGTATTACCCTTCTTTATTTACATGGAAAAGTCTAAATTGTTTGAGCAAATGTGATGAGTGAACTGTGTTAATGTAACATGTCAGCCACTGATTTGTTGTCAGCCCTCTGGATGTCATTCAGCCCTCCAGCCCATCAGACAGAGTTATGCCTACCATGCTACATTTCCAACTGTGTCTGGAGGGTGTTATTTGTACTGGAGTGGCAGATAACTAGCTAGAGAGTTTATCCAGCTAGATTGATATTGTTTGCCTGTAAACTTTTCAATGCTATTCTGCATCTCCCGCTCAACCAAAGTGCAAGAGTGTGCTCTATATGGCCTGAGAGGAGGATGCTCTGAGTCCTGTATATGAGCAGGAATTCATTCTTTGGACTATATATGGCCCAGTTTAGTGTCAGAACATGTGTGGGTGCTTGGAATGCTAATTTATGGTGTCAAAATGTAGCTGGCATTTTTTTATATTTCATATTCCAAGAAACAAGACGCTGATTTACTGTTGTAAATGCATTCATTTTAAATTTACTATTCCTTTTTTTTGGCATATTCATGATCTCGGAGGAAAAAAAATAGCCTTTCTTCAACTTTATTTATCTTCATTCCACAGCTGCATATTGTCAAAACTTGATTATCCCCATCATGACAACCTACCATATGTTTATTTGAGCGTTCGAAGTTTGAAGAATCAGTACAACTCCAGTCAAAGACTCCATTCACGAGAGAAAAAAAACACATTTTGAGTGACAAATTGTAATGCAGTTATGTTCGATGTTCATGTCTCTGCACGATATTGCTCTCTGCTTAGCCAGCAAGCGTGCTGGAGGTATAGCAGGGGTGCAATACAAATCCCTCCACGGGTCTACGCATGACGCTGCACTGTGTTATCACTTGAAGAGCCACTGTAGACTCAACTGGATGGACTGTAGCAGATGGAGGCTGGGGAGGTGGAGGTAAAGGTTTGCCAAGCAGCAAATTGGCTGCAGCAGTTGGTATAGAATGGATCGTAGTTGGTGCGCGCAGCGATGAGCTTATAGATGACTAGTAATGCGTGACTTGCTTGTCAAGCTTGTTCAAGGTGGGCATTGGATTTGGACAAGGAAGTGCTTTGTCCTCCTTTATGGCCCAGCCAAAGGTGAAAGAGTGTCTAATTTGGTGGCATTACTGTAGTACGGCATCACAGCTGGCATTTGATGTTCTATTGGGATTATAAGATGGTGATCTCCAATGGGCACTGAGATTCTCTACAGCTGAGTAAGATGCAGCTGGGATGAGGGTCAGCACCTTCAACTCCATGGCCATAATTATGTCCCTTAAAAAGGAGGCCTGTCTCAATCAGGTGAGGGGATGAGCCCCTGCCCCAAGTGGAGGAGTTCAGGTATCTGGGGGTCTGATTCATGAGTAAGGGTAAAAGAGATCAAGAGATTGACCGCTGGTTAGGAGCAACAGCTGTAGTAATGCTGCCGTTGTGTCAGACCGGGGTGGTGAAGAGAGAGCTGAGCCACAAAGCAAGCTCTCAATTTACCGATCAATCTTTATTCCATCTCTCACCTGTGGCCACGAGCTTCGATAGTGACACCAGCAGTGGAAATTAGGTTTGTCTGCAGGGCGGCAGGCCTTACGCTCTGTGACAGGGTGAAGGGATCAGCAATCTGGGAGGACATTGGAGTTGAGCCACTGCTCCTCCACAGTGAGAGGAGCAAGTCGAGGTGGTTCGGATAACCGGTAAGGAAGGAAATCCCCCCGTGTGGTGTGCAAGGCAGGGCCAACAAGGAGAAGCCCCAATGGGAGACCCAGAACATAGAGGGACTACATTTCCCAGCATGCATGTGGGTGCCTGGGGATCCCACAGGAGAAGGTGGAGGAGGTTGCTGGGGGAAAGGATGTGGGCTGCTCCATTTGCCCTGCTGACACAGTGACCATGACCTGGAAAAGCAGCGAGAAAATGAATGGATTGGCTGGGTGAAGTTTTGCTGAAATTTGTCTGGCAATTACCACACATGGGTGGTAAATATACAATAAATAATATTACAGGCTTACAATCCACCTTTGCCCTCCAGGCTCTGCTTATACCTTATTATGAATGTCAAACCGCATGGTATGCTACAGATTACTTAAGAAAGTTTGTAGTGGCAGAGAAAGGACCTAATACATTTAATACATTGCACTTCAGTGACTTTCCTCTACAGCTATATGGATTGGTAAACAATCATTCTCAAATTATGCCAGGACGGCTCATTTTCTTATTGAGTCCCAGGTGCCGCTATTTTAATCATTACCTAATTGTCTGGCTGCTCTATCGACAGCATAGAGGCCTCTCACTCTGATTCTGCTGACACTGCCAGGGCCTCCAAGATCTGGGTTAACCTTTCGATGTCCACTGACGCTCCACGGACTGATGATGATTGATCGAGGTGGCCCTTGCTGTTAGATAATACCTAATCAGCGTTCAGAGTAATTTGTGTAAATGAGACCTCATTATTGATGGTAGGCAACTTTAGGAGCTTTCTTGCACGCTGAGTCTGAACAGGGATTGGATCAGCAATAAAACTTTGCCGTGCGCCTCATGCATCCTCTGCTAGAGATTGGGGGCAGGCCGGCTGGTTGAACAGTTAAATGAGGAATAGGTGGGAGAAGATGAGTTGAGAGAGGGCAAATCTAGAGAATGAGAACAAAACAACAAATGCAACATACTATGAGATTATTTTTTGACTGTTCTTACCATTAAACTTTGTCAGTGAGATTACTATGCAAAACAATGGCACTAATATTCTTAGCCATCAGGCAAATAATTCACCTTATGATAGTTCTTAATCACTACAGGGATTTTTCTGCGCCATTTACATATTCCTCATAATGTGACTTAGATTTATTCTATTATGAAAGTCTCTTATCTTAATAGAGCTATCTGTGATGAACCAGGGGAAAATAATGTCCCTTTTTCTAAGACGACTTACTCTCAGAAATCATTCTGTCAGCAACCTGGTGAAATAAGTCCACCCAGGGTATTAAAATGATAATAGAGACTATGGGTGCTTGACAACGCCATCTATGGTGCAGATTAGAGAAAGTAGCTATTCAATTCAGCTCTTTATAAATGTCATTTCTGGTGGTAATCACTGCTCAAAAGACAGACAAAAGTCAACATCTGGGCAGTAAAGCCCACGCATGATTAGGCTGTACTGAATTAATAATAATCATATACAGTACCAAAAATTACCTTTTGACAAAAACAGCTGTCCCGTCATCTGTTTAATATAGCTCTACTTTTGACACGAGGTGCTGGTTATTGCAGTGTTTTAAAAATCAAAGTGAAAGTTTCAGGTGTTGCTGTGTCTGAGATGTTGATGTTGGAGGATGGATGGTTGCCCCAAGGACATGGCCCAGTCCTGGCCCCTGTAGATGGAGCCCTGCCCCGCCAGTTACAGCACACAGCCTGGCCTCTGACATGACGACACCAGGCCTTGATGATGATTGATCATGTTGTTTTCTTCATTACTTTAAACCCAATCAGTGCTTGCTGTAATTTGAGTAATGATAGCTCATTATTGGCAATTGCAGAGTTTAAGGGCTTCTTAATTTTACCCCACCAGTGGACCCTTTGGGACGGCAATAGAGGATCAATGATTTTCCTCTCTTTGCATACACGTAGTTGGCTTGGAAATTGTATTTCAACTGTGAAGTTCAAATGAATTCCCTCTAATGTATACTAAGGATGGCCTAGTGATTTCACAATATTTAAGGAAGACACTTCATACGATGAAGCTTTGATATAAAAACCCTGAGAATCTGCATGAAAACAAAACATTTAATTGCTGTGAAATGAAAGAGAAGAGGGCAATCAAACTGTCTGCGATAATTTTGTCCTTGATTTGATCAATGCATTATAAATGAGATATAATGGTGCAAACATGCTAGAAGAAAAGAGATGCATATTTTTAATCTCATTTTAATATAATTAAGGTAAATGGCCACTAACTAAATATGAAAAAATAAATAAAATTTGAAATGGCAGGGGGTATTTCATTTCAGACCCCTTAATGAACAACTCATTAAACATACAACACTTCAATTACTCCAGCAGATGTACTTACTTTTAATAATTCAATTAATTATAGACAGAATACGATCATATGAAGAAATGCTTGAAATCTAATTTTACCATTTTCTTCAATCTAGAGAGGCAGGCATATTACCTTTCCCGTACATTTGATGAGTTTTACATCTTTTAAAGTAGGGAGTTCTCAAAGTTGTTCATGCCAGTAGCTACATGAGACATGCAGCTGGCTGAGTGAACATTTTTGGTTAGCAATGGAGAGGGTGAAACTGAAATAATCAAAAAAAGCCACTGTATAACAGCTACAAAAAACAAAAACACAAAAAAGAAAAATTAGATATAAATACGCATCCATATCCATATCCATATATGCATATACAAAAAACCTATATAGAGAAAGACACAATAAAATATGCATAAAACAAAATACGCACAATATTTACCCAATACAAAACTGAAGTGTACCTCACTCTGCTGGACACTTCCTTAGATCTCCTCAAATATATTCAGTCATGCTTGATGTTTGGAGGTGTCTACTGTAAAGCAACTTCACTGAACTTCCTGACACTGTTTCATTAATGAGAACAGTCTGCCACTACAGAGGAGAGTGTCTATCATATTTGTCCAAAAGCCCAATCACTCAAGTCAAGTCAAATTAACTTAGAAAACACAAAAACATCTGGAGTTGATCAACATGCAGCAACAACACAATAAAGACATTAAATCACTCAAAACATAGAAAATTAACAAAATACAAGATATTGGCCTGCATTTTAATGTACACCATAACACATAACTCTCTGATATTTTAGGATTGATCTTTGATCTGGTGATCAAATAGGATCATAACAGCCTGTTTGCCAAAGTCACAGTCAAATTGTGAGTTTTAGTGTATGCTGGTGAGGGGCGTGTGAAGTTTTCATCTGATTGTTGGACTGTTGGAATGAAAACAGACTCGGCGCGGTGCGTGTTAATCACCAGCTGGATGCTTATAAGCTTTGGCACACATTTACGCTGTTGATAATCAGCTATTGATCCCAACTATACAGATGTTGTAAAAGAAAAATAATCAGACAGGATGGTCGTTAAAAAGGATTTGCGATATATGAAAAATGACAGCATAATTAAAATAAACCGCTGAACACAAAGTGAGAAAATGTTACACTATGATACGGACTAAAAGATGATTTACTGGTGAATATCATAATTATTAATGTACGGTAAATAAAAAAATAACACAAATACTGTATATTTAGAGATGAATCCTGCGGCTGAAAGCTGCTATAGTAGCAGCAACAGTGGAAACACACGACCAAATAAAATTGTTTCTTAAGAGGAGTAAATTGGGATCACAGATTCTTGGATGAGGGAACCAAGGAGACCTGACCTTAGTAATACATACTATGCAGTTGTTTAACAAAACAATCACAGCAAAGAGCATTTCCAATTTCACTCGATGCCAACAATCAATCATGGGTCCAAAGATGGGACATAGCAATAAAGGCACCTGCAAAACCATTAATGAGCCTTTCTAGTGCTGAGAGGCACAGATGCTAAGGGAAACCCAAGCAAGGGAATTGTAAAGAAAGGTCATGCCACAACTTTACACAGTCTGATCAGAATCAATAGAAAATTTGGGGACAGAATATCAAGAGTCCTCCAGGACTCAGTGGCAGATAGGGTGATTTATCATGCTAACACTTTATTATTGCTCTTATTATTCCTGAGGTCACAACATATGTGCACGAGAAGATTTCCATGTTCAGCATCTCGCCACAAAGCAGATTGACTTTGGAAAACAATTATCAAACTATGTTTTGTAAATATGCATTAGAATATTTTAAAAATGCGAAAATGGACAACAGTGATCCTGGTTTTGTTATATATATTTTTTACTCTCTAGTGCCACAACAATGAAGCCACTCTATAGTACGCTGCCACGAAATTTACTACATAAAAGAATGCTGTGAGACACATAAAAGAATCTATGGCAGTGAAGTCTATAACAATTCTTGTTTGTAGCCTTGACAATGTTGATCCTATGAGGCACTAATGCCCTGAATTAGAGCAGATGAATGGGCCACTCTGCTGGTCATGACAGGGTTTCACTAGCCATCTAGTCTCTCCCTTTTCATCTTATTCCCTTTGGTGAATCCCTGGTCCAAATGTTGTCCCCTTTCTTCTGGTCTCAATTTCTGTTCATCAAAAGAAAGGTGAATGTATGTCCAAATCCTGTGGCCTCAACCACAACATACTGTGTCATTAGAGCTGATATGGGTGGGTTTTGCTGCAAACACACACACACACACACATGCACGCACACGCACTTAAACACAAACATACGCTCGCACGGACACATGCATAGAAAAAGTGCACACACGCACACAAACATGCCTGCAGTATAGACATGCATGCATGCTGCTTTACACACATCCACACACACACACACACACACATACACACAGTGCACACTCACATACGGGCGTATTTGATGTTCTCCCTGTTTGAAGCCAAATTCTTGTTATCACTGCTAGCTATATACCGTGCTCCATTTCCAAGGTTTTTGAGGGGAGTCCAGGCCTTTCATCTGAGAGCCACCGTCTATACAGAAGCCAACAGTCTTAAAACCAATGACATAGTGACTGATGGTTAACGTTTCAAAATCCTTGCCTTATGTTCAGACATGACAGGTACAACCAAAATACCAGGTGAGTGGAGACCACACACAAATGCAGACACAGACAGACAAAGACGGGGACGCGGTCTCAAAAACAGACACCCACACACACCCTCACTCTCCCTCTCTCTCTCTCTCCCTCACACACACACACACACACACGCACACAAAGACCTATGCAAATCTGGAATCTGACTGCCCTTCTCTTCAATCTTCAGCTGTATTTAGCCTTTAGATGCCATATCATCACTTTATTAAGTCCTTCTGCCCCCTACAGCACACCTCAACCAACAGCACCTCCCTCCTCCCCACACTAACACCCACTCTTTGTGGCTCTGTAGAGGACCAATTACAGGCAGTGTAGGTAGACATTAGCCCTTAAGCCTTGATGCTGCTATTTCCTGTCTCATATTAGCACAAGCCTTGGCCACGAGCAGCAGGGGCCCAGGGAGGGCTATGCTCCACTTGTATGAAACATCTGGGGCTTGGGAGAGGGCTTCACATTTAAGCTATTCCACTAGAGTGTTTTTTTATATATTCCATGCAGTTGAAAAAAAAAACATATTGATATTTTGACAATTAGGTCAATTGCAATGCCTCAAATCTTTCTGCAGCATTTTTAAGCACACAAACAATTGATGTATTTTGTCTATTACTGTAAACACTTTGGATTTTAACCTAACAGTATGCACTTGGTCTCCAGGAATGGATGAAAGTAAAAATTAAAGGCATGGTAAAAAAAGAAATGGCATAAATTTCCCCTGCAATTGCTTTCCACATAGACAAAGAACTACAGTATAATTACTATAGTTATGAAGGGATACTGAATGTATATTGCATTTTTTGTGATCTCAATTGTATGTGTAGTAAGTATATAGGAAAGGGTAACAGAAAAAATAGGACCTGGCCTCACAACCTTTTCTCTTAAAATATAAGAGAAAATTATAAGTGCTGGTAATATATAGGATTTGCATCTTGCAGCCCAAAGCATGTTTTTTTATATCACACTTTTTTGAAACTGTACGCATCTGTGTGTGAAAGAGAGAGAGTGAGAAAATAGGAGAGACAGAAAGAAAGAAAAATGGAGTGGTAGAGAGAGAGAGAGAGAGAGAGAGAGAGAGAGAGAGAGAGAGAGAGAGGATAGGCTGGAGGTTGAGAGTGTACTTAACTCTTTTGTTCTAAAAATGTTCACTTCCTTTTTGAACACATATTTGATTTACTATTTGGCTGGATTTCAATGCACTTTTACCCTCCATTTTCAGTAGAGGAGGAGTTAGTTGACACTCTCAATTCAGAACTCTACCAAAAGCTGAGGGGATCCCAGGAGAATCACTCATTCATTCAACATTCCCATCAGCCCATTAGACTGGCCATCAGCCAACATAACTGCTTCCTGTTTCTCCAAGACACCTTTTTCATCCTCTGTGTAATTCAGTTGTTTTAAAAACTTTCACAGCACAGGAAGAGGCAGTAGATTACTTTAGCCTTGAGGATTCTCATACATTTTACAAAGTGAAACACTGAACCAAATATCAAGAGACTTGTGGTGCATTCATTTCTTCTATTCATGTGCAACACAAAAGCGTGAGGCATGGATTAGGCTTTGAATGAATGGCATGAACTATAGTTTAGCTGTTGTACGTGGCGGTATCCCTACAGCTAAGTAGAGTAAGTGTCTTGAGCTGCGGTGGAAGTGAAAAAATGAAAAAGGGGTCAACACATGTAATTGGATTTAACAGATGCCTCCATCTGACTGATTGTCTCTTTGAAAAGTGATGAATGTGGAAGTGCATCACTGACTGAAAGGAGACAGCTTCTGTACAAACTAGTCAGTTATACAAGAAGATAACCAATTGTTATTCTAGTGATATTCTAGTGACTGTAAAATACTACAAATATTAAACATGTACATATAGTCGATGTAACTGAAAAAAAGTCATAATCATTCACATTGCTGCATGTTTACATTAGCAATGAATGCTCATTTGAGAAACTTATATATGATTCTCCCTTATCAGCTCACACATGAAGCTTTATTTATATTCAGAGGTATCCAGAGAGAGCAACACAAGTGTCATGTTTGTATGTTTTGGAAGTACTTCAAATTCTACCAATTTTGCAGCCTGTATATAGCACGGCCCATATCAAAGTTAAACACAATAACAGTACAACATTCACTGTAATTTCTGCCTAGTCCATGGGAACCGGTAGATGACTGCCATTACACATATACATGCTACACATTAGCCAAATTGAAGTATAGAGGGCGAACACAGAGAAACAGGATAGTATTTTTTATACATGTAGGGCATAAATTATGTCCGATAGTGCAAGCTTGATGCCACCGTTGAACAGCCAGTCAATGGTGAGGGCAGGGAAAAGCAATGGAGCGAAGTAATGTGTAATCTTACTACTCAATGGGCTGTGCCCAGCAACGGGCCTCTGAATGCTGGAAGTGTCAGAGAGATAAATAGCGGAGTGTCCCCCTCGAAAAACATGATTAATACCCCGCCTGGTGACGCTGCTGAAGATGAAGTGGGAGCAGCTGGCTCAGGCAGCGTAGGCACGCAGGGAGAGGTGGGAGGGGGGACGGGAGCGAGCGCAGCAGAGCAGAGAGGGCAAAGAGTAGGACACACTGGCAGCTAGGGGAAAGGGAGGCAAGGCAAGGGCAATCCGGGCCACCATAGGCACAGGGACCCCTACCTCCACTCACCTCCCCGTGCATGCAGGGCTTTTTTTCTCTCCATGGTTTAGCACTTAAATAATCTTCACGTATTCACTCTCTCATGCACATGCAAACTGTTTTTATGCACATATATACACACACTTACACATGCACGCACACATGCAGGACTTCAACGGTGTCGCACTTAATTTCAGTAGTGCCTCATGAAGGTTGAAGCCTGTTTCCTTCAATAATGCACATTTTGCAGGAAATCA
Organism: Holocentrus rufus; assembly: GCA_900302615.1. Taxonomy (NCBI): domain Eukaryota; kingdom Metazoa; phylum Chordata; class Actinopteri; order Holocentriformes; family Holocentridae; genus Holocentrus; species Holocentrus rufus. The sequence goes on from OMLF01015621.1 coordinate 50,170, forward strand.
TGGCTGCCAGCAATCTCGTCTCAATTCAGTTAGACAAGCGAAATAGTTCATAACCTTACTATTTAGAACATTTGCGATACAACCAAGATATCCCAGTAATATATAGCACTTAAGCACTTCTATGAGTGTTAGGAGGATGAGCATGTATAGAGACAAGGGCTGTGTGCAGTGGCGTTTTTCAGAAGCCGCCATACACTCTTAATACACTGAAACACCCCCCAAACAGTACAATTTGCAATCTGTTTCACACCATATGTCAGCTTTGTTATGCCTTAATAAACACTAGTGTATCTCCGAGCCTTTTCAATTGTTATTGCACATACAAAGTTTTGTCAGTGAGTGAAAATTTCAAGTCATCGTGTTAAATATTTTAGGATCCCCTGCTGGGTGGTACCTGTTTCATGTGAAACAGTTGAGACTCCCAAAAGGCAGTACTGAACACGTGGAGTTATTGGGTCTGTTCTGTTGTGTAAGTAAACATGTCGAGGGGTGGGCTACTTTTTCATGGTTCAGGGGCCCCAACCCTCCCCTCACACAATTAACTTTTCCAGTGTAATGAAATGATTGATATGCTGGAAGTGTGTGCTTTAAGGAGATATTAATCATTCCCTCTGGTAATTTTAATCATGCGTTCCATCATCCCCAGCTGCTGAGGATCACCTTCCTAGCAAACAAAGGGCGGCCACGCCACTTGCATAGTCATTCTGTTCTAGTTTAACTTTATTTTATGCTGGTTCCTCCCATCTGTTCGCACAAGCCTCCACAGCCCACGTTGCACGTTGACAAGCTGGGGAAGCAGTGTGTGGGTGGGTGATTGTGTGACTGTGTGCGCGTGTGTGTGTGTGTGTGTCTCTGTGTGCGTGTATGTGTGTAAACTTTGGAAACACAGGCATCTTTGAAATGGTAAATCTCATCCTCCAGGTCCATGACTAGTTGGTACACCGCCACTAGCCACCTCCACTAACACGTACAGTAATGCATACAAACAGTGGACAAAAACACACACGTACGCAGTGACACACACACTGACACATGCACATACACACAAACACGTATACACACATGCACACACACGTACACCACATGGTGTGGGCAATATGTCAGAGCAAAGCGTAATTTGGCATTTGAACCAGTCACTATTATTGGAAGTATGAAGAAATGCTGCAGGGAAGATTTGTTTAGATGACAAACAACTTGGAAACTCTTTTCCCTCCCTTGACTGCCTTGAAAGTCAAAGAGAGACAAATATATTCCCAAAACACTGATTAGTTCATGTTGAGTGCCTCCATTGTGCTGTACTGTACCTCTGAGTTCTTGCTCCATGTTTTTACCCAAGGCTATGTAAGATTTGGAAGGATATTCTGCAATCAAAGGCTTTTCTCCTATGACTTTTACTCAACTGTTGTGTTGTCACAGTCAAGGCCATAGGGATGCTCGCGGTGGTCCAGCGGTGCTTTCAAACACAAAACCGAATAATTCAGTATACAAAACAATCATGTCTTCAATAGTACAAAAGCAGTCATACCTTCATAGTGGGAAACATACAATCCACACATTTCCAGAGTAAAGCTGAAACATATAGAGAGGGGTAAAATTATATAATTGTAAATATAACTTAAAAATAATAATAAATGCCATAAATGAATCAGAAAATAAGAGATATATAAGAAAAAAATTATGGATTTGTTACTGTTTATAGTTCAGATACAGTCCAGATACAATTACAGCCAGTTTTCCTACATATGACAGCGTTACATAGCAGCTCTCCAAGCTTTTATGGAAAATACAGCCTATACTCAAACCAGGGACAGCTCAAAACTTCTACTTGACAAGTGTCGTAAATACGCTTAATCATGTGCAAAATTAATGACATCGAGTTGACAGATATTCCATCATCAATGCAGAAGTTTTTGAAAGTTATTGAAAGGGGCTTGCCTGGATGTGCACAGATTAGCATTGCTTGCATGCAGTCAGAGGCCAATGCAAAGTAGATAGGTTAATCCCCAGGAGGAGTTGATAGGACACATCCCCAAATGCACTGAGCTTTACTGCTTCAAAAACCCATTAATTGTGCCCAATATGAAAAAAAGTAATTTAATTTTACATCAAGTCCAGCCTCATCTGTTATCTGTGGCACACTTCTGCAGAGTACATAAAGGTAATAGAGGTTTTCAGGGGCTATTCCCCACTTATTATCTAATAATGATGAATGAATATGCCGGGAAGTGACAGCTGTTTAGACGTTTTGTCTGTGGAAAGGCATCTATTTGTAACTTTGCAACTTCCCTGGAAATCAGCTCTTGTTCACTTTGAGGACATGCAGTAACTTCAGCACTTCATCTGTTTCAGTCAGGGGACGGTACATGGCTATATATCTGAAGACAAAAGAGCATTAGTCTTCGGATATAAAGTGGAGTAGCAGAGAACATTCAAGCCCTCAATCTGTTACAACTGCATTTTCAGTTTTTTGGTAAACCAAAAAAAAAAAAAAAGAAGACTAAGCAACCTTTGTTCAAAATCTCTCACCAGAGTCTTACCAGTGAAAGAGCTTTATGTAAACATCTTGACAGGCCCTTTGTCTGTTTGTCTTATGATACTCCAGGTGCTCGCAACAGAGGCTTAAACCTACCACAAAACCCCCTAGCATTACCCAGGGAAAATATAAAGTACTAAAGACAAGAATTTAGTAAAACTGAGTAACTGCAGGCTTATGAGTCTTAGGCAGACATATTCCTTGTATGAAAATCAATACAAGCGATATACAGGAGGCCAAAAAGAGCAGGGGGCAAATATTTTAAGGCACACCCCTAGCAGAGCAGGTGTGCTTCGTAGCCACCCAGCATCGCCTTTTATCAGCGCAGTATGAAACATTATAAAAGCTTGTCGATAAACTAACCTCCGCTGAAAGGCGCGCACATTGCTCCCGTATTATTGCAACTTCATCCTTATCACTTATCTCATTGGTGCTGATTGAGTGAAGTACCTTACAGCGACCATTTTGTGAAGTGCGGTTATAAAGAAAACATGACGATTGCTGGCTGGCCCTCATTATTTCCACCTTGCTTTACCCTGGCACTCCTGCTCCACTGCATGAGTAAAAGACAATTAATCCTAATAATCAGGGCCTTCGCCATCATTTCTCATTCTGGCAGGCCTCTTTTTCCATAGGGGCACAGAGGGAGTGCCCGAGCCATGGATCTCTGCTGCACAGATGAACCTCTTACAGATGTTGAGTGAGCTGCGCGGTTAATCGCTTAGCATCTCGTGGCCTTCACACACACACTCACACACACACACACACAGAAAGATGGAAGAATTAAGGCGGCATTTCATCATGTCATGTCTGCCATTGAGCAAGAGAACGTTTTCATTGGGTTGGTAATGTGTTTCGTATTCAAAGCAATCCCATGGTCAAAGCGTGGTAAGAGACATGTAAAGATACAAACAGGAGCACCGGTTAAAGCTTTCAGCAAGGCACCATTCCAACACATTTGGTAATTTTATTCTCATGATATATCTGCTTTGTGAAGGCATCAACCTTTCTGCTGAGGCAACGATTCAACGGCTCTCTTGAAATGAGGAGCGGTGCATGCTGGCATTCATGACACAAATGTGCATCTCCTTTCCTCTGGACTCCCAGAGCACAGTGACACCCTTTCATATCACAACAGAAAGGCTGTGATGCAATGTTTGACTTATCAGCATGGGGACCTAATCTTCTCAAATTAGAGTCCAAATGCTCGGTGAGTGCTACAGGCCCAGTGTGCGGAAGCGGAGGGAGTGCTATGACCGTCGCAGACAGGAGGCCCAGGCAAACAAGCAGATGCTAAGGGGCTGCTTTAGAATCGGGAAAAAAAAAAATCACAATCACAATGCAGCAATTATGGCAGTTGAGAATTCACTAAGCTGGAGCACAGTGTGTTCTCACAGCGTCTCAGCAGCACTCACAGCATCCCACACAACAAGCTCATTAGGCCAGCACATCCTCCCTCTGATTTAGGGTGGAGGAATTAATGCAACAGCACCTGGTCTCTGAGAGCCATCCATCCTGCCATATACAGCCAACCATGCTGAGGTTATGCATTATCTTCTTTAAAAGCATGAAATGTGACCACCCCGGTTCAGATTTAAGCTACACCTCTCTTTTTTCCAGAGTGCTATGTGAGGGGCAGGCATATTAATCACACTCACAGCCACTAATGCTAACAATCAGTCAACTCAGTTGGCCAGGCTCTCCATCTCTGGTGACAGGGAGGTTTGTCCTGAGGCCTGCTGATTCGTCCTGCTACGTCTGCCTCTAGGACAAAACACACAACACGGGCAACATATTCCTTCTGCGATGTCTGCTCGTCATATCCTATTCTATATTTAAATACTGTGATTTTGATTAATTCGATATTGGAAACAGGAAATTATGGTAGAATTCCAAATAGATTTCTACAATACTCAACCAGAAAATCGGAAAATATTCATTGATTTACGAATAAAACAAAGCTTATTCTCAGCGCAGATGCAATTGGGGAGTGTGTATGTGTGTGGGGGGAGGAGGGGGCAGTTTGTTATAAGGAGTGATATTCTAGACATGAAATCAACATATGTCAAACAGTCAAGTTTTGAGAAACAAACAGCTGGCTAGTTTAACTGAGAGGAAACTGCCTACTGAGCAAGAATGATCTCTCCCTGAGTGTCATCCGCCAACAGCATGAGGCAGAACCAGCATGTTTGGATTCCTTCTATACGAGAAGAATATGGCTCCTCTTGACAACTTCAAGCTGACAAGTGTAACAGTGACACAAATTAATGCAAAACCTGTACAGTTAATTTCATCCTGAGCTCAGGCTCACCGAATAAACAAATAAATAAACGCACCATTCTATGAATGTGCTGAGTGCGGTAATCTGTGTGTGTGTGTGTCTGTGCGTGCGTGCGTGTGTCTGTGTCACTGTGAATGCATGTGTGTGTGTGCACGTGTTTGTGTGTGTGTGCGCACACAACTGCATATGCAAGTCTGGGTGCATGTTCTGTTTGGTATTTTTTCAATTGCTCACAAAGAAATGCTAATTATTGGGCTTCAGATAGCGTAAAATGTACAGCTGTGGAGACTGTCAGTGCTCGCTGGACTATTGAGCTGGTGTACAACTTGACACTGGGTGGAGTTTTTCTCTCTTCCTGAAAATCACCCAGTGGCATCACCATCTTATGCCAACATCAGCCAGCAGGTTGCTTTTTTATTGAACATTATTCTTTTGACATAAATCATAGGTATTTAGTAATCACAAGGTACTGAAGACATACCTGCCAAACTGTACCAAACGTATGTTTTTGTGTCCTTGATTGTGAAGAATGTAAGTGATTATTGCTGAAAGGCAACTGCAGGTTGTCTCCGATTGGAATCGAGGTTTCTGTATCCTGGGGAATAAGATAACATGTCTTGAGGAATGGAAGGTAGTTTACAGGATAGCATAAGTCAGTTTGATCCTTTACTTGTTCCAATACTAAGGTCCAAGTCTGTTTTAGCTCACCTTCACTCATTGGTCATAGCCATATGGCAAAGTCAGTCCTTGCACAGCACTTTTATAAACAAGGTCTGCTAGTAACAGCTGCTATGCTATGTCACACTGTTCTACGTGACTATATACACCACCACCAACCACTGCTATTTGTCAATGAAAGTATTTCTAAATGAGAATGTTTCTTTACTCTCCACATTGACGGTGATCCACATTGGTTACTCTTGAGAACAAACTTAATTGACCGGCTCGACGTCGACTTCGATTACTTAATTTCTGAAAAACTCCAGATGTTTGACTGTGCAATTCAGGGAATAGCAGGGAAAAGTTTTATACCTCAAATGACAGTGTTTGGAGACAGTTACACTTAGGATAACATTAGAAATACACTTAGGTCTATAGCCTGTTTCTTGTACACACAAAATAAATGGATGCGTTTTGATAGTATTATTATTATCTTTAATATTATTATTATTATCTTGAGAAGTTTTTTTTCTCCAATGGAAAATTCAGATGTGTGTTAAGATGAATTTTTGTAAAACTTTAATTGGAGCCTTTTCTAAAAGCATCACCGTCAGAAGGTTGATTACATGATAAATATCTGTCCTGTTCACTTGACCTCAGTTTACTCTCCTGTTTGTGTGGTAATGTCATCTCAAAACTAACAACCCATTAGAAAACCTTGAAGAAAAACGCTGTTAGATCATCAAAACATCACATCACATCTGTATTGTGATTCTACGTCTGCCATCAATGCTCTGTCAACACTGATTTGAAAATTAGCTGACATTATTTATGACTCCCTCTGCGAATGATGATCAGATGAACTTGAATTACAATTCAGAGCAGAGCAACTACAACCCTGGAGTTCTAAAATATTATTTACATTCAAATATTAAAATACTGCAATAGGAAAAGGAATAATATACAGCATATTACTGTTATTCTTATTAGTACTATTATTGCTACATAAGATATGGCACAAAAATAAGCCAAAGGAGTGCTAATGCTGAAGTTTTCTACTTGAAGTGCATTAGTGTTTTGATCTCCACTGAAGAATCTCCACTTTATGCATATTGTTTTATATGCATATTATTTGCAGCAGCAATCAATTCCATATCAATAGATAGCTAGAAAGGGAGTTTTTGTTTCTGATATTATGTCATAGTATCATTGTATTGTCTTAGAGCATAGTGCACAACAGTTTTATTGTTTGTAAAAGTTCACAATCCACTGGAGGGATACAAGCCATCGATCATGTGTAGTTGAGTTCTGCCGAGTCACACTTGCAGAGTCAGAGTGCACAACGGGGAGATGATAAGGGGGGGAGAAAATAAGCTGAAAAAAGGGAAAATGTAAAACATAGCATATGTAGTTGAGCAGGGTTGAAACTCACTTGGCTGAATTTGTTGCCCAAGGGAGAGCTAACA